>OZ024819.1:5780121-6078792 GCA_964017055.1 Chloromyia formosa | reverse complement strand
AAACGCAAAAATCGGCAGCCGCGGCGGCTTTAGGACGATGAATGTATAAGCCGCTCGACTCACCGTTGCGGCCACCGCCGCGGTTTGTGGGGCGGCGAGATTGCATTTGAATTCAGTGTAAGAGCCGGTACACATGGACGTCCAAATGACGCCGGACGCCTCGTCACTTAAGCTTTTGATACCTATCTGCATTTCAATTCACATGATGCGATAGGACACAGCGTCACTCTGTATTATATAAGCCGGGCCACATAACCTGAACCTGAATTTACAATTGAGTGCGTTCAGAAGGTGGCAAAAGAGCAGAAACCGCTCGCGAGCAGCTCCGCAACAGCGCCGAAAACGGCGAAAACACAACAACCAATTTGATAACTGTCAAAACTCGGCAACTCGCAACATGAGCGTGAGGTTGAAAAAGAAGAAGAAGAACCTGAGCACTGAGCACTGATCAGTGAGCAGAAATATTTCTTGCTCGGTGAAATTTGATCATGCTCACCCGAGCAGAAGTTGCTCAGTCACTTCTGAACCCGCTCGTTCTGAACATGTTCGCTGAGCGGAAGTTGCTCAGTTCCTTCTGAACGCATACAATTTATGTTATTTTTAGTTTTAAATAAACTGTTTTTTGGCCATAACTTCTAAAATATAAGGAATTTCGCATTTTTAACACCATTTTCACCCCCCCCCCCCTTACAAACCCCCGTTTGAGCTGAGAGCCCCCTCCCCACCATTTTTTTTTTTTCAAAATTAATTGTCAATTGTAGTAGTCACGATTAACAATTAATTAATTGGCACTTAAAAGTGATCCTCAAGCGAATGGTTTAAGAAACATCATACAAATCAGACATTGTGACCGTGTCCGTGTTCCGGGTTCGAATGTATGTGGGCCGGCTTATTAAAAATTGATATGCGGACGCGTGAAATGACGCAGATAGGAGCAGAAACCAGCGTCATCCCAGATAGCTATCTGCGGCCATGTGCATCGCTTCATTGCCCGTAATGTATTTCTTCCTAACCGATTGAAAGTGACGCAGCGTCAGGCGTCATTTGGACGTCCATGTGCACCGGCACTAAATATATAAACCGCCGCTTCTGCTCTATGCCTTTATACGCAGCGGTGTCCCCTGCTCAAACCGCTTGTGAAACCACGCCTTCTAAACGCGACCTTATTACGGTGGTAATAACCTTTCATTTGAGCCATACTGAATCAAAACCGGAGTCCAAAGCGTATATACCCTAGACTTGTACAGACCTAGTTGTGATACCAAAACTTCCAACTGGCAACGGCCATTGCATTAAAAGTGAATTTCCCATATGGTCAGTTTGAGCTGTGGGCGTGGATCCAATGAAAAGTTTCATCGTTCATCCATTCGAGCTTTAGATATTTATATTTGAACTAACGTTTATAGCGAAGGTTGCCGTTCATTCAATAGGGTCATGCCCATTCTCAAAATCAACTAACCAACCCACACTATAAATATTTGTCGCATTTTGCAAGTCGCTAGCATCTTAGAAAGTTATCGCTCATTTGAAGTTTCATTTGTAGGGGACGTAGGGGTTGCTTGGGACGGAGCTTGGCCATTTCCAATACCAACCAACTAAATCTAAATCCAAATATTCTGTAGTCCGGATGGCGCAATGGTTAGCACTTTCACCTTCTACGCACTGGGCCCCGGTTCGATTCCTACTGAATGCGGTAGTTTTCGATAAAAAAGGGGATTTACGTGTCGGACTATGAGCCCACTCAGCTGTTAAATGAGTACCCATTTATGGGGTAAATAACTCGGTTGAGCGTGTTGCTGATCACACACCTTTGCACAAGACCGTCACGATCTAGAAAATTAGATGATGCTAACTCATCTCGAGGCCATGGTTCAAATTGGACTGTTGCGCCAGTTATTTATTTTTATTTTAAGTCGCTAGCTGCATTCTATCGAAAGTTATCGCTCATTTGAAATTTCATCTGTAGGGGTTCCTTCGGTCGGATCTTGCCCATTTTCAATACCAACCAACTAGAGTTTCTAACTTCATTCCATCGAAAGTTATCGTGCAAACGGACAGACAGACAGATATGGCTAAATCGAATCAGGAGATGACCCTCATAATTTCCATGTATACACTGCCACACCGCCGCGCCTAAAAGTCTAGGGTATGAAAGCAGACATACATGCATTTTTGACATGGATATGTCTTATAGCTGGGGGTCATCCTAAAAATTTGTCCGTCACACGAAATGTCTGTTTTTCTACTCGGGGGTCAGAAGAGGAAACAAGCCCATTGAAAATTTTTCCGAGTTCTATGAATGTAGTGGCCGATTGGTTTACAGAGTATTTCCAATCAGTTTCCAACCAGGCTCTCGGAATTATCAAGCCAGTCTAGTTTTATTTAAATGGACTTGCAAATTTGGACAATTTCGATCAGTTCGATATTTCCAAACGAACTTGCAACGTCTGTGCAAAGACAACTGTACAATTGCAAAAAAAAAAGTGGAAAATTAGTGCGAAAAATACAATTTGTTGTATTAGCTTGTGTAAATTTGTGAAAAACTTTTAGAAATTGTGTTCGTTTGTTTCATTATACTGTAGTTTTGTTTGTTGTATTTTATTTAAGAGCGTAAGTAAGAAAATTTTGACATGGATATGTCTTATAGCTGGGGGTCATCCTAAAAATTTGTCCGTCACACGAAATGTCTGTTTTTCTACTCGGGGGTCAGAAGAGGAAACAAGCCCATTGAAAATTGTTCCGAGTTATATGAATGTAGTGGCCGATCCTCAGTCAATCCGAGTCAGTCATCAAAGGGAACTCACGAAAATCGAAAAACTTCGCATCATGAACTGACTAAACAACCAGGCACCCATAAAACAAGTCAACATCACTCAACTGCCATCCCCTCGTGATTCAAATCTGCTCACAACACCAGCCACATCCAGACAACCTGTCTCCCTCACTCGTGCGCAGCGCTATGGCTCCTCCTTCACAGCAATCTTTTTGTTTTCATCAATTAGTCACTAACCTGACTCAGTAAGAAAATCGTTGGGGTAGGTCGGGAAATAGCTTCAACTTCACACACATATACACACACACTCGTATGCAGGCAATGGAGAGACGGTTGAGTCGAAGAAGTTCAATGGATGGGCGTTGCTTCGTCATCGGCGACAGTGCGAAAGAGATGCTTGCTCCACGGACCTTGGACTACACTTCCGCGGCGGATCCACCCCTTTCTTGTGATGGCCAATCCCATCCAGCCGACTGAAATCAGTGTCACCAAGGTCACCAACGTGTTTTTCCCGTGGATGTAAGGAACTTACGACCGTACTTGTATCGCGCATACCGCGTACTATCACGATCGATGAGATATCAACTAACAGTGCACAATTCTGATTTAGTGAGGAGAATAGTGCCGATGATGCAGTTTGTGCAGTGCGGATAACGTAAACGTTAATACAATAAAATTGTGTTGTCGCGCTTACCGTCCTTAGACTTAGACGAGTACTATCTAAGTATCTAATAGTAAGTGTGCTTAGCTAGACCGCGGCTTGACGCGATCGATCGTGGATTGACGTACTAACGAAGCACAGGCGCATATAAATATGTAGAGTGTATGATCGCTTGATCCACACACGGGGCAACGGTTGGGTTAATTTGTATTCTCCTGTACACTATGCGGGACGGTATGTCTTGAAAATGATACAAAGTATCTACACTGCATGCAGATACTTCGGTACATCTTATGCCTACCGAAAGCGTGGGACGTGTTTTGTCGAATGAATTCATCCAGTATAACTATAGGTATACTGGGATCTTTATAAAACTTACGTCGATATCTTCAACACAACAGGTTCCACGCAGTCGGTAGCCAAAGACATATCCATGTTCCGATGTATCTGCATGCAGTGTAGATACTTTGTATCATTTTTTTCAGTGTGATCTTACATCAAATATTACTTTACAGCTCGTACTAGCACCATACTGGCTCCATGGAGCTTCACATCGCAAAGCCCATTAAATTCCATCGCAAAAAATCAGCAGCCGGTACTCGCACGAAAAAGCAAAATAGTTTGTGAAAACATCGGGCCATCGCTCGGCTCGTCATTGCATCGCGCGCAGTGTGTACACTCAAAGCGTGATTCCATTTAAAATTGAAGACTTTCCATTTTCTTGCTTTAAAAGCTTGTAATCGCATTGCATCGCTCGACCCGGCTCGGCTCGGCATCGCACGCAGTGTGAACATCCACTAAAAAGCAAGAAAAAAAATCACAGAAACATTTTTCAGGGTATAGTACAGAACCCTAGCACACTTTAGGGACCAACACAGAACCCTAAGCACCGTATCACTATCACAAACTATTTATAACCCCGTGCATACACCGAACACTATCAATATCGAATTCGTTTTTTACCCTCATCCCCTCTCACTTCCCCCCTCCACCTCATTCGGCCCACTCTCTCCCATCTCGGCCATATTCCACTTCATTGCCAAGAATGTCCTTTTTCCTCACCAAAAGACTCAAAATGCCAAACACTGCCCAAGTGTATCCCCCCCCCCCCCCCCCTCATATGACACCCATCTTGCCCATCCACATTCGGTTTCATTGCCGCGAATATCCTTTTTCCTCATCATAGGATTCAAAAGGAACAAAAGATACAATTTCGAAAAAAAAGATACTTTCTCTATACCAGTGGTTGCCGTGCTCTATCATCTTCGCGGCAATTTCAAAGCCACAGACAGATACAAGATACGCTCCACGGCATAAATTTCAAAACAATGCGCGGCTACGCGCGGCAGATCCAATTTCAGATCTGGCGCTCGAATCGGGTAGCGCACGTAGAGGCTTGTGTAGCCGCCTCGCTCAAACACGCTTGTAGTGGACAGATGTTCATAAGAATCCTCTATTTTGGATCAGGCGTGCATTGCCTCTCGTGGACATTTGTGTTGCGGGAGCTCAAATACGCTTCCAGTGGACGACCGCACTTACATACGAGTATGTATGTACAATAATTCCATACGCGTGAAATAACGAAAAAGCGTCCAAGGCGACTTGCGCCCAAAGGACACGCTTCGCCCGAAGGACACACCCAGCCCAAAGGACACGCTCGCTCCGAAGAAAACGTGAAAACCGTCTCTGATTTTATTTTAATCATTTTCCCCACCGCATCTCGCCCCGCCCCACCCCACCAAGAAGGACTGCCGTGTCCTTGAAGGGATAAGTGCCTCCCAGGGAGAGGAGCCTTGTCCCTGAACACGTACAGGAGCCCCTAAACGATCAAATCACTTGATTAAACGCTTGCACTCCCGTCAATCACGGACGCTTCAATCCACCTTCTACACAGTCAATCAACTCTTCAATCTTTTGATCAAAAAACTCATTCTCAGTTGAGTTCCCGACTCGGAAGGAGTGTGAGCGAGTCATCATGGCGAGTGACTGACGCATTGCTTGATCAAAATTGGCCTAGACGGTCAAGCATGACGAGGGCGCTTGACCGTCTAGTCTAGGCCAATTTTCATCAAGCAAACTGAGTCAATCAAACTTTCTATTAATCACAGTCAGCGCTTGGCTCAAGCATCAAACCGGTCCTCGGACAGTCAATCACGCCTGATCCAATCGATTGGCACTAGATCAAGCGGCTTGATCGTTCAGGGGCATCATTAGTCGCTTGATCGCGGCCGTGGCATAAATGAAGACTCCAAAATCTTTGAGGGGGTGTCCCCTCTATCTCTTCAAGGACATGGCAGTGCTCCTTCGAGCGTTGCTGAAATATCGAGCACAAAGAAAATTGTGTGCGTTCAGAAGGTGGCAAAAGAGCAGAAACCGCTCGCGAGCAGCTCCGCAACTGCTCGCGAGCAGCTTCGGAGCTGCTCGGTTTGGAGTCTGCACCTGCTGAACGCTACTTCACCAGCTGACAAATCGACCAGCTGAAAGCTGACGATGACAATTTTAGACGTCAAGTGCCGAAAAGTGGAAAATACATGAATCCCACGCTGTCCATGATGAAAATCCCAAAAAAAAACGGGAAAACAAAACAGAAACGGCGAAAACACCAAGAAAACACAACCTAAACACAACAAACCCAATTTGACAACTGTCAAAAGTCGAAACTCGCAACATGAGCGTGAGGTTGAAAAGAAGAAAAAGAACCTGAGCACTGAGCACTGATCAGTGAGCAGAAATATTTCTTGCTCGGTGAAATTTGATCATGCTCACCCGAGCAGAAGTTGCTCGGTCACTTCTGAACCCGCTCGTTCTGAACATGTTCGCTGAGCGGAAGTTGCTCAGTTCCTTCTGAACGCACACATTGATTACAAATTAATTTAATTTATTTCTAATCGTTTTCCTCGGGCTCAATGTGCGCTTCGCGCACACTTCGCCTTTCTATTTTAGTATTTAAGCAGCGCTCCAAGGAGCACTGCCTTGTCCTTGAAGGGGATACAGGGCCCCCACCATGACTTGGAGTCTTCATTTACGCCACGACCGCGATCAAGCGACAACTAATGGACACCTCTTAGCCGATAGTTCGAGCTTTATACCATTCCATGCGTCATGCGTGTCCAATGGCCATAGAGAATCTATGGAGGAGCAATTCGCATATACTCAACATTAAACTATTTGAAGTACTTGTAATTCCACTCGTAAAAAGTAAACAGAGAGACACACGCCCTCTTCCCCGCAGCACCCGCTCAGTCCATATAGAAGCACATGAGCTGTCAAACTCCCATCCCCCTTCCTACTCCCTACACTTGTGCGCCGATTTACTTCATTTTTCTCGCTCTTTATCACTTCTTCTTCTCTTCTGTGCTAGCTTTGAAGAGAGAGAATCAGAGGAAATGAAAAAGAGCGAGAGAAACGAAGTAATTCGGCACAAGTGAGGAAGTAGGAAGGGGGATGGAAATTTGACATCTCTTGTGCTTCTATATGGACCGGGCGGGTGTTCCGCGGCAGAGAGACAGACTGGAATGTTATTGTTCCAATAGGAAAAGTAGGAGAGGGGATGACATCTCAAGTGCTTCCTGTGCTTTTATATAGACTGCGCGGGTGTTGCGCAGTGGAGGGCGTGTGTCTCTCTGTTTACTTTTTACGACTGGAATTGCTTCAAATAGTTCAGTGTTGAGTATATGCGAATTGCTCCTCCATTAGTTATTCTCTATGTGTGCTAATAACAGAAGAAAGCTCTCCAAGGCGAAGACACCTTTTTTAACACCTCCCTGCGCGCGTTCAATGGCAATTGTCGTCAGTGCTTGCCCTTTAGCGCTGCTGAGACACGTGAAAGATAAGGTGCGCGCAAAGCACGCGGTGAGCTCTAGATGAATGGTCGCGAATGATTACCATTTTTCTCTCTCAGACATTTCATCCGCAGTCCGAGGAGCATCGCCTTCTCCTTCGTGGCCCCTGGAGGGGATGTAAAGCTCTCACCGTTGGCTTCACATTCTTGGATCAAGCAGTAAAGGAGCAATTTGAATTTGAAAAAGAGTTAAAATCATAAGTCCCCTTTGGCTATTATATGATTAATTCTCTGGCTCACCGCGCGCTTCGCGCGCACCTCGCCTCTCAAATATTTTTGCAGCGCTCCAAGGAGCGCTGCCTTGTTCATCGTCACCCCTTGAATTCATCGAAAGAGCTTGAAAGTTTTTAAAAGGTGATAAAGTGCAAGGAGCGCTACCTCCATCAATCCAGAGACTTCCTCTGATTTTTAACCGAGGTCTGGTCGATGAAGAAGCCTCCTAACCCAAGCGGGACCTTGCAATCCTTAAATCCTCGGGCTCACCGCTCGCTACGCTCGCACCTCGCCTTTGATTTATATTTGCAGCGCTCCAAGGAGCGCTGCCATGTCCTTTATCATCCCTTCAAAGATTTCCAGCTCCCTCGATCAATTCACAGGCTTCGAAGTCGAAATCTCTGTGCGCTGTCTTATCCTCGACGTCCATTGAGAGGATTTAAGGCTCCCGCTTGGGTTCGAAGACTCTCGCAATGTATAGAGCTCGAAATGTCTGAACAGATGGAAATTGGTCACAAATTAATTTAGTTTATTTCTTCTAGGATTTAAGCAGCACTCCAAGGAGTCCCTCCAAGACTTGGAGTCTTCATTTACGCCACGACCGCGATCAACCGTCAAGGATTGTGAAATATCCTAAGGGAACGAAGGACAAGGCAGCGCTGCTATGAAAGGCGAGGTGCGTAGCGCGCGGCGAGCCGCAGGATTTAAGATTCTATTTCAACGCCTGGAGCTCAATCAAGCACCAAAGATAGTCTTTGAATAGATGGAGAGATATCGTGAAATTCTTTAAGGTGTGACGAAGGACAAGGCAGCGCTCCTTGACAGTATGAAAGGCGAGGTGCACGCGTAGCGTGCGGTGAGCCCTAGAATTAAAGGATTTTTGGGTCCCACTTCCATTCAGAGACTCCTCCAACGCCTAGAGCTCCTTCAGACACCAAATAGAGTCTGTGAATAGACCGAGAGGAATCGTGAGATTCTCTAAAGTGTCACAAAGGACAAGTCAGCGCTTCTAAATAGTATAAAAGGTGAGGTGCACGCGTAGCGCGCAGTGAGCCCTAGGGTCTAAGGATTTTTGGGTCCCGCTTCCGTTCAGAGACTCCTCCAACCCCTAGAGCTCAATCAAACACCAAAGAAAGCCTTTCTAAGGTCTGACGAAGGACAAGGCAGCACTGCTAAATAGAATGAAAGAAGAAGAAAAATTTAAGGTTCTATGGCTCTCGCTTGGGCTCAGGGACTTTTTCCACGCTTGGAGCTCGATCAAGCACCAAAGGAAGTCTTTGAATAGATGGGGAGGGATCGTGAAATTATCTAAGTTGTGACAAAGGAGCGCTCCTAAACATTAAGAGAGGCGAGTTGCGCGCGTAACACGCGGTGAGCCCTAAAATTTAAGGTTTTTTGGGTCCCGCTTCCGTTCAGAGACTCCTCCAATCCCTAGAGCTCAATCAGACACCAAAAAGAGTCTACGAATAAACCGGGAGGAATTTTGAGATTTTCTAAAGTGTCACAAAGGGCAAGGCACCTACAGCGCTGCTAAATAGTATGACCTAGGACTTGAGGATTTTTGGGTCCCGCTTCCGTTCAGAGACTCCTGCAATGTTCAGACCTCAATCATATACCAAAGAAAGTTTGTGAATAGATGGGGAGGGATCGTGATAAAGGACATCAAACATTTTGAGATTTAAGGATTTTTGGGCCTCGTTCCCCTTCAGAGACTCCTTCAACGCCTAGAGCTCAATCAGACACCAAATAAAGTCTGTGAATAGATGGGAAGATATCGTGAGATATTCTAAAAATATGAGAAAGGCGAGGTGCGCGCATAGCGCGCGGTGAGCCGCTGGATTTAAGCTTCTACGGCTCTCAATTGGGTCCAGGGACTTTTTCAATGCTTCGAGCTCGATCAAACACCAAAGAAAGACTATAAATAGATGCGGAGGGATCGTGAAAATTTCTAAGGTGGGATAAAGGACAAGGCAGCGCTCCTTGGAGCGCTGCTAAATGGTATGAGGTAAGGGGCGCGCGTAGCGCGCGGTGAGCCCTAAAATTTAAGGATTTTTGGATCCCACTTCCGTTCAGAGACTTCTCCAACGTCCAGAGCTCAATCAGACACCAGAGACAATCGGTGAATAGATGGGGAGGAATCGTGAGATTTTCTAAGATGTGGCCTTGTAGCGGTGCTAAAATATAGGAAGGGCGAGGTGCGCGAATAGCGAGCGGTGAGCCCTAGGATTTAAGGTTCAACAGCTCTCGACTGAGTTCAGAGACTTATTTAATGCATTCAGCTCGATGAAACGCTAAAGAAAGTCTGTGAATAGATGCGGAGGGATCGTGAAATATTCTAAGGGGTGACAAAGGACAAGGCAGCGCTCCCTAGAGCGCTACCAAATATTACGAGAGGCGAGGTGCGCGCGTAGCGCGCGGTGAGCCCTAGGATTTAAGGATTTTTGGGTCCCGCTTCCGATCAGAGACTCCTCCAACCACTAGAGCGTAATCAGACACCAAAAAAAGTCAGGGACTTTTTCAACGCTTGGGGCTCGATCAAGCACCAAAGAAAGTCTGTGAATAGATGGGGAGGAGTCGTGAGATTTTCTAAGATGTGTCCTTCGAGCGCTGCCAAATTATAAGGAAGGCTAGGTGCGCGCGTAGCGCGCGGTGAGCCCTAGAATTGAAGGTTCTATGGCTCTCGCTTGGGCTCAGGGACTTTTTCAACGCTTGGAGCTCGATCAAGCACCAATGAAAGTCTTTGAATAGATGGGGAGGGATCGTGAAATTATCTAAGGTGTGACAAAAGACAAGGCAACGCTCCTTAGAGCGCTGCCAAAATGCAATAAAGGCGAGGTGCGCGCGTAGCGCGCGGTGAGCCCTAGGATTTAAGCCCACACCCTGATTAGACAGCAAATGAAGCGCATTTGTCTTTTTTCAGCATGGATATGTCATTTTTGACATGGATATGTCTTTTTCAGCGTGGACACGTGTTTTTAGCGTGAATTGGGTTTTTTCTTGCGTGTATTCGTCTTTTTTTGAGCATGGATATGTCGTTTTTTGACATGGATATTTTTTCTTTTTAGCATGGATATGTTTTCAGCCAGGATATATTTTTTAGGCATGAAAAAAAAATTGTTTAGTGTGAGTATGTTGTTGTTAACATGGATATGTTTTTTTTTTTAGTATGGATATGTTTTCAGCATGATTTTTTTTTTTATTGTGGATATGCTATATTTAGCATGGATGTGTTTTTTTAAGCATGGACATGTCTTTTACAACATGAATGTGTCTAGGATTTCAGCCCAGGCTCTGATTAAACAGCAAATGAAGCGCATTTGTCTTTTTTCAGCATGGATAAGTCATTTTTGACATGGATATGACTTTTATAGCGTGGATATGTGTTTCTAGCGTGAGTGTTTTTTTAGCGTTTTTTACGTCTTTTTTTTTAGTATGGACATGTCGTTTTTTGACATGGGTATTTTTTTCTTAGCATGGATATGTTTTCAGGAACAACGCATAAATCTCGGCGATGAAACGATCCAAGACCGAGCTGCCTGCAGAAGGAAGGTGAGATTATACCGCCAGAACGGGCGAAGTGCCAACACCACGGGCAGAGCAACGCGAAGCCGCAGAGTGGTATGAAATGGCAAGGAAGAAGAATGTTTTCAGGAAGAATATATTTTTTTTTGGGCATTAGATGTTTTTTTTTAGTGTGGATATGTTGTTTTTGAGCATGGATATGTTTTTTTTAGCACGGATATGTTTTTTAGCATGAAAAAAAATTTCTTTAGTGTGGATATGTTGTTTTTAGCATGATTTTTTTTTTTTATTGTGGATACGCTATTTTTAGCATAGAAATGAAGCGCAATTGTCCATTTTCAGCATGGATATGTCATTTTTCACATGGATATGCCTTTTTTAGCGTGGATATGTGTTTTTAGCGTGAACATGTTTTTTTTAGTATGGATATGACGTTTTCTGACATGGATATTTTTTTTAGCATGGATATGTTTTCAACCAGCATACATTTTCTTTTTAGCATGAAAAACAAATGTTTAGTGTGGATATGTTTTTTTGTTTAGCATGGATATGTTCTTTTTTAGCATGGATATGTTGTTTTTAGCATGGATACGGTTTTTAGCATGAAAATATTTTTTTAGCATGAAAATGCCTTTTTTTAGCATGGAAATGTTTTTTAGCATGAAAATGTCGTTTGTTGGCATGAATATGTCTTTTTCGGCATGATAATGTCTTTTTTTAGCATGGGTATGTGTTTTAAGCAAGAATATGTTTCTTTGGTATATTCCTATTTCAGCGGGCGAGGCATCGTAGTTCGCGTCTTGGCTAATAGTGGGCTTATTGCTGTGGGATATATAGCGAGCGTAGTGAGCCTTCTACAGCGGTATACTGAGGGTTGCAACCACTTAAGCCGCCCACGCAAGGGGAGTGAGAAATCTACTCAAATTAAAGCCCACTATTGGTCAAATATGCGAATCTCTAAATATGCTTCGCCCGGTCAAGTAGAAAAGTTCCGTTTTTTAGCATGAATATGTCTTTTTTGGCTGGGAATGAATTTTGGCGCAACGATCGTAACGCTCTAGGCAAAAAATGTTTTAGTGCAATACAGAAAAATGAAATGGAAAATGCATAGTCAAAGTCAGCGGTTCAACAGAAAAAGGAGAAGAGGGCCAACTGAAAAAAGAAGATAGAGTCAAAGTTTCATATGGCATTTGGCTATGACAACGTCTCACCCAAAACTTTAGGGACACACAATAATCTAATTACAATCTAACACCTACCCGATTCGATGACAAATACAATTCTTCCAGGGTGCGCTCAAATTGCGATACATCGGGCGGTACGTTGGTCAACGTACCATTCGAATAATCCAATTCGGTAATATTTTCGTCGGTTGGAAAGTTTAAACATGAAAAACACTTCCAAAATGGCATTGCTTCGGGCGTTTTGTTCTTCAGTTTGTCTGTTCTAGTTTTGTCTATTTTTCGGTTATGTAAATTTGCGTGCGTGTGCGTGCTCTGTGTCGTACGTCTGTCGGCCCAACTGTTTTTTAGCAGCCGTGGTCTCAGTGTCGTGCGCGCGTGTGTAGATATATAGTAACAAATTTAATATTTATAAACAATATTTGAATTTTGAATATATATTTTGCTAAAAAAAAAATCGTGTGTGTGTGTGCGTAATACTTTTGACGTTCTGCTTGCTCTTTCTCTCTCTCTCTATCGCTCTGTCTCTGTCTGCTCTATTGGATTCGCTTAATAATTGACATTAGTTCTAGGCTATTAAAGTGCATTGTTTGTTTCTCGTTTTGTGTTTGTTTGAAAAGGAGAAATGTGGGCGCGGGGCTGGGGGAGAGATGCGGAAAAAGGCACTGGAGAGTAGAAATCAACAGTTTCGGGACGTACAGTGTTCGGGGAAAGCGCAATTTATACAAGTTTTGTACGACTAAGTTTTGTATTTTGTATATAAATGTAGATAAGAATCAGTCTTTTGTCAAGTGTGGATTTTTGTCGGGAGCGCCGAGCTGGCATCATCTGAAATGAGAAGAATCGACATAAAAGAAAGAAAGAATGGGTCACGGGGGGGGCGTGTGAAAACACCTGAAACAATAGCTGAATGAAAGCGAGGGGGGAGGTAAGCGGGTTAATGGATGGATTAAATCAAAACTCGATCGCATCGGCCGGTGGCATGGCAACGAGCGACTGCTGCTGGTGGCATCCCTCTGACAGGGTGTATCGCGTCCCTTGGCCGAGTTCAGGTGTTGCGAATCAACCACCGGCCTGTACGATCGAAAATTACCCACGATCGGCTCGACTTGGACTCGGAACTCTGCTCGAACTCGACTCGACATCGGCACGCTCTCGAAATGCATGCGAAATGTTAGTGGTGGTGAATGGCGGCCCATAGGCGGGCCAATTGATGGCTGAGGGTGATAATTTGTGTGAGAGATCGATGTCGAGTTGTGTTCGCACCGATTTCGAGTCAAAGTCGAGCCGACGACGACGAAGACGATGCGACGCGACGGCCCTGCGTGAGTGGAACGCGCCTAACGCCTCCTTCTAACCAACCGGACTTACACACGGGAGTTCCTTTTGCCTAACCATCAGATCCTACGAGAGAGAGATAAAGGGGAATGGGCATTGACAAAAACGATTCAATATAAAATATGAAAAAAAAAACGAGCGCCACTTACTTGTGTTCTTCGGCTCAGCCATAGTCCGCCGTGTTCGTCCGGCAATTTGTTTACCCGCTTCTCTCTGCTTTCCTGCGCCACACACACACACACACACACTACACAGCACAGACACCACTCGTAGTTCTTTGATTTCGAGTTTTCGGTTCTTTTTTGCGAAGATACAATTTCCACGGATTTCTACCTTTTCGTCCGGACAACGGAAAACGGAGGCCGGGACGCGCACGAGGGCCCGACGGGACGGTTCAGACTTGTTTCTACGTAGCCACGGATCTAGGGACTAGCACAACACGAAACTTGTTGCGAGCGCTCCGCTGCCACTACAAACCACCGTCGTCGTCGTCGCCGCCGCCACAAAACAACTCCTAGTCGAGCGATGACAACAAATCACCATACGAATTCACGTCGATTAAAATGGAAATTAGGAGTGCGGAACGAATCTGAATTGCGTGGGTGCCGTACATCGTCACTTGGACCGGCATTATTTTGATCACACGCTACACCCGAAAACAGGCAAAAAAAAAACACGCCACAAAACACACTATCTGAGGCGGCCCGGGAAGAACACACAACACGCACTACACAACACTTGGCAATTATTCAATTTCGGGGGTGTGGACGGTCGCGCGACAATATGGACCCGCTCGGGACGACGTTTTATTTACAAAATTTCCAATATTTCGTGCACAAAATTCGCATGAAATGTACGCGCGCCGCAAACGTCACGGTCGTCGCGAAGCCATTTTTTGATAGTTGACATGTATCTGTATCGTGTCGTGTCAAATGCTTGATTGACGGGCAATTGACATATGGCAGTGGCGTAGAAGCTCGTGCCATCTATGTGTCGTTGAGATGTGAGATTGTGACGGTTAAGGACGTTAGAGCGAACGAAATGGGAATTTAAGTAAAACGGATTAAAGTTGAATTTAGTTGATCGCACATTTTAATTTGGATTAAGCGGTTTTTTTTTTAATATGAATTTTATGGGCTTCAATTCTGAGCTAGGCACACGATTTTATTGTCGGCGGCTCCAGATTTTAACGGGACGACGGGGTCGTTCACGCTAAATTTAAATGCGAGTGACCTGAAAATATAAAAAAAAAATAATATTATGTATTATAGCAGAATTGTATACTGAAATAAAAAGTGAAAAACAAAAAATGATTCCGCTTGGATGTTGTTTTAGTAGCAAAGCGTATGACGTTGAAGGGATTTCGGCAGAGCTCTTCTGGCCGTTGCTGATGCAGGTTAGGTTAGGGTTAGGTTGAAAGGGCTGCTTAAAGATAACGCAAAAAGCACACATAGACCACCACTGGATCCGTTGTGATACCCCTAAGACTCAGCAACCTGAGACCAACTCACTCGTCAAACCAGCCAGAGTACACAATGAATCGATGAAGCCGACCCACACTAACCTCTTTCAGGTCATCCAGATCGGTGAAAAAGTAGGAGCCATGAAGGTTCTTCCTAAAATTTGCAAGGGCGGGACAGGTACATAGAAGGTGAGACATAGTTTCCTCCTCCTCTTCGTCCCCACAGCTCCTGCAGAAGTCATTGTGGGGAAGACGAAGTCTTCTAGCATGCTCCCCAATTAGGCAGTGTCCGGTTAAAACTCCTATGACAGTTCTCAGCTGATTTCTGTTTAACATTAGCAGCCCAGAGGATCGCTTGGGATCCAGTTTGGGCCACATCTGTCTAGCCACATGACAGGTATTACCATTGCTCCATCTGGTGCTAGCCCTATCATATGCCGCATCTTTAATAGCCAGTTTACAAGCAGCTAGAGGCATGCTAGTACTACGCAACAACCCGCTGGTCTCATCAGTCGAGCCCGCCCGAGCTAGTTCGTCGGCCCTACAGTTGCCAGGATAGCCACTATGGCCAGGCACCCAGCACACGGAAATGTTGAAAAGTCTACCCATCTCTAAGAGGGAATTGCGACAATTCAGTACTGTCTTCGACTTGACCAAAGCAGAGCTAAGCGATTTGATCGCCGGTTGGCTATCCGTGTAGATCGCAACGTTCCCAGCAGATGTGACGTTTTGCGCCAAACAGGCTAGAGCTTCATATATTGCTGTAATTTCCGCCTGAAAAACGCTACAAAAGTCCGGGAGACGGAACGATAAATTAAGACCCATCCATTTCCGAGTATACGCCAGCCCCCACTCCATCGTCAGTCTTAGAGCCATCAGTAAAAATGCTAATAGCATCTGATTCCTGAATAGCGTCAGCTGACCAGTCAGTCCTGGAGGGGATCAAGCTAGTAAAACCTCTTTCGAACAAGTATTTCGGGGAGGTATAGTCCGTCACTTCGGGAATATCAAAGTTCCTCAATACAGACGAGTGACCAATGGTTGACGCGGCCCAATAACCGGTTTCGCGAAGGCGAACAGCCGTGCTCGCCGCCATCTGCTCTGCAAAAATGTCCAAGGGAAGCAAATTCAACATTACGCCCAAGGCAGCGGTCGGTGTAGTCCTCAGAGCCCCCGTGATGGCAATACATGCCAATCTTTGGACCTTCTCCAGTAGGGTTCTGTAAGCTAAAATCCTAAGTGCCGTCCACCAGACGACAACCCCATGCAGTAGAATAGGACGCAAAACCGATAAGTAGAGCCAGTATACAACCTTCGGTTGTAAGCCCCACTTCTTCCCTATAGCCCTCTTGCACGAGTATAGTGCAACAGTTGCCTTTTTAACACGCTCCTGAATGTTCAGCTTCCAGGAAAGTTTCCTATCCAGGATGAGACCAAGGAATTTGGCTTTATCAGTGAGCACAAGCATTGCGCCCTCCATCAATGGTAGCTCGAATGAAGGTAGGCTATTTCTCCTAGTAAAGAGGACAAGTTCCGTTTTAAGCGGATTTACTTTGACACCAACCTTGCTAGCCCAGTTCGCCAAGATGGAGAGGGCGTTCTGCATTATACCACTAAGCACACAGGGAAATTTACCCGAGATGGCAATAGCAATGTCGTCCGCATAAGCAATAACTTTGCATCCCATCCCTTCCAGTTCCAAAAGCAGTCCGTTGACCGCCAAGTTCCAGAGAAGGGGAGAAAGAACACCACCCTGAGGAGTACCTCTGTTCACGTGTCTACGTGCAGATGATGTGCCCAGACTAGTGGAGATAATTCGTGATGTAAGCATCATGTATATTAGCCTGCAGAGCGAGTCATCCCCCCGAAGGTTTGAGAGGGCATCTGTGATGGACTCAGGTTTCACGTTGTTAAAGGCACCCTCAATATCAAGGAAGGCCACAAGCGTGTACTCTTTGCAGGCAAGAGACTTTTCGATGAGACCCACCAGAGAATGCAGGGCAGTATCTACGGATCTACCCTTCCAGTAAGCGTGCTGGGAGGTAGATAGAAGATCCGCTGGAATAGTGCTCCGCAAGTGTATGTCAATCAAACGTTCCAATACTTTCAGCAAAGTCGATGATAGGCTGATGGGCCTAAGGTCTTTCGGACTCGCGTGAGAGCTTTTACCCGCTTTCGGGATAAAGACTACTTTAACCTCCCTCCAGATTCGAGGAATGTAAAATAGATTAATTCAAGACAGGCTTTAAAAATCGAGTCAAGCCAAGGGTATACTACGTCCAGCACGTGCTGTAGGTCCGCAGGAATTATACGATCAGGGCCAGCAGACTTGAAGGAGTCAAAGCTGGTTATGGCCCATTCGATCTTTTCTTTCGAAAAAAGTGACGCGGAGTCGCATGGCGCCACATTAATTGTAGAAACAGTTTCCAGCGAGACCACAGAAGAGCTATCCGGAAAATGTATGTCTAAAAGGACTTCGATCGTCTCTTGACTTGAGGATGTCCAAGTGCCGTCATCTTTTAAGAGATAACAAGGTGTTATTGGGTTTGTCGACAGAATCTTCCGAAGTCTAGAGGTATCGCTGGAACTATCGATGCTTTCGCAGAATGATCTCCACGAACTACGCTTGGCTCTTCTCAGTTCTTTTTTATAAAGGCTGAGTTGATCCTTGTAGATTGCCCAGTCTAAGCTTTGTTTAGAAAATTTAGCCCTATTGAAGCACCTTCGGCATGTGGCCCTAAGCTCACTAAGCTGAGCACTCCACCACGCCGGTTTAGTCCTGCCTCTTTGTCTACTAGCAGGGCATGATCTATCAGCAGATTTCATGAAGACTCCCGTCAGAGTCTCCACCATTGCATCCAACTCCTGCGTGTTGCTTGGCTGACAAGGTAGCGGGGGTAATGTATTCATAAAACACTCCCTGTACTTACACCAGTCAGTTCTTTTCCGATTTACAATTACTGGTTTACTGTTAGGTTGCTCGTCCAAGCTAAATTGAAGATAACGATGATCAGAGAACGAATGCTCCGGAGACACTCTCCAATCACGTATCAAATGCTGTATGTTGTCCGAAACAAGAGTAATGTCTAATACTTCCTGTCTGCACCTTGTGATAAAGGTAGGCTCACAACCAACGTTGCAAATAAGGAGGTTTGTTCCCAATAAGTAGTCGAAGAACAATTCTCCCCTCACATTCGTGTCGGAACTGCCCCACACCACATGATGTGCATTGCAATCTGACCCGAGAATGACGTTGATATTCTGCGAATGGGCTGCATCTATGATACGTTTCAGAATAGTCGATGGAATATCATCATCATGTGGTAAGTAGGATGAGATCAACCAATACGACCTCTTTCCGATCTCCAGGTTGACAACCACAGAGTCCCCATTGCAGTAAGGCGATACCAAGTGCGCATTTAGGGTCTTTTTTACAAGAATGCAAGATCGGGGTTTGCCCTGATCCCTAACGTAGAAAATATTGTAGTCAGGAGACCCTAGTCCGCTCACTGCATCATGAACAATCCAGGGTTCCTGTACCAGAGCAATATCTTCTCCCTCTCGCGCAAGACGGAGAAGAAGTGCAGCCGAAGCTGCTTTACAGTGGTGAAGATTGACTTGAATGAATCTGACCATTACTGCGGGAAATTCACCGACTCCACCACAGTAACGTTGGCCTCCCCCTCAACGTCGGATACAGACACGTCCGTGTCAGATTCAAATAGGCCCTGACAAAAAGTAGGCTCCGAGGTTTCCTCCAAGTCAGCGAAGTCAGAATCGAGCGACAGGCAGTCGTCCTCAGCCACATGTGCGGCAGTCATTGGAATTTCTGCGTAGTCACCCCCGTCTTCAGAGAACTTTTCTTCCTGCATTGGAGTCGATGCAGGAGCTCCGTTAAGAACTCTTTTAGCATCGCTCTTGTAGATTTTTAATTTAATCTTCAGGAACCCATAGGCGATAATTCCCTGCGATCTATTAAGGTGCTCCACGGATTCAGTGTTTATGACAAACACCGCAGAGCGGGAGTCGCTAGCCGGATCGCCCAGCTTGACGATCCTCCAGTCATGGGCTGGAAGATTAGGATTGCTGGTCCGAATCTGAAAAAGAATTTCTTCTTTTTCATTTAGTTGCGGCGGTAGCCAGGCATGAGCCCTGGGCCGTGAGGGTATTTCACTCCTCAATATAACCTCCAGCTTCGCACCTGGCCAGAGCTCGCCTGCCTTACCGATAGCTATACGAAAGAGGGTTGCCGAACGCTGATCAGCAAACGTCATGAGCTTTATTCTCCCCTGGTGCCAGCCACCATCATCACAAACTGGAGGTGGCCCTGGGTTTTCCTCCATCACGCTTCGGAAGGTAAGGGTTAGACTGCCCTCGACCTTCCTCCAGTTTACAAGCGTTATGCTACCATCGGCATCCTTCCTATCGACTACCGCCAGCTCAATCCAGCCCTTCAAAGCTTCCGCATACGATGGAGCCGGCTCGCTAGTAGCAGCAGTCTTCTGCCGTTTAGCAAACTTAGGAGAGATGTCCGTCGACCTCTGCCTCTTCGGAACTGTGGAGTTTACCACGTTCTGGGAGATATATTTCACGGCCCATTCGAGGGACATTGTTTCCTTTTCGGTCCTTTGTGCAAAGGGAATTTTTTCCACTTGCTCTCGGATCCGGTAAGCTCTACGACGCTCCCTGTAGCGCGCTTTAGAGGGCTGCAGATTTTTGCGCTTGCTCTCGCTTGCATCGGGAAGCGTTTTGGTCTTCATTAAGTCCTCCGGATCGTTACTAGGGCCAGGTTTACCTAAAACCGAAGTAGCCGTCGATTCTACGCTCCGGTGACTAGAACCGGCTTAAAAGTTCTAACATACGAGACGCGCTCCAAGGAGCATTGCCTTGTCCTTGAAACCCCCGACAGCATTGTCCGATAGTTAGCTTAGTGCTCAAAGGGATCTGGAAGAGATCGCGGGTCTCTTTGTTTCTGCCAACGAGAAATGGCCCATCGTAGACTTCGGATCTACACGTGATAGTACGCGGCGACAAAAAATGCCTCGGGCGCTGTTGATGAAGAGAGAGAGAATCGGGACAAATGCTGTCATTTTGTCAGGGAATCCGAGGAAAATGGTTACAAATTTCATTCTCTGATTTAATTCTAATTCTTAATAATTGGGGGGCAAAGACCTTTTCCATAGTCGTCCGCGTGGGCGCCCCCTGGTAACGGCAGTGTATCAAATCGCTGACGGCCAATGTTTTAGCGATAAGGCAGTTTGGAAAAAGGCAGATAGCTGTAGCCTGAATGGCTGACGAACACCTAAGCGTCTCAGGTCTAGTAGGATGGAATGACTTGCGTAGTTGGACCTGCTACATAGTTGTGTGGGCTCCAGCACGTTTATTAAACCATCTGAAGCAGCTATCTCCGAGGCCATCCCCTGAATGGGGTTAAGCGACGTGCTGACAACTCGTCCTTGTAAAAACCACTCCATGTCAAGAAACCTGGAACAAAAGCCTCGGATTGGACGGATCAACAACGACGACCACGCAAACGAATAAAGGATTATTCTTTCGGCTCCTGGAATATACGCTCCCTGAACAAACCGGGGGCCGAGAAGGCCCTCCTTCAACAGGTCGAAAAGTACAAACTGAGCATTACTGCAGTCCAGGAAACAAATTGGCTTGGCAGCGAGATTAATGACAATCGAACACAATTTTCACAAGTGGCAAACCATCGGGCCGCAAGGAGTTTGGAGTAGCATTTATAGTGAACAATCACCTCAAACCGCATATTACTGACTTCAAACCCATAAATGAACGGCTGTGTGCGATTCGCATCAAGACTCGATTCTTCAATCTCTGGCTCATCAATGTGCATGCCTCCACTGAAGTTAAAAAGACGCAGTAAAAGACGAGTTCTACGCCCGCCTTGAAACTCTCTTCGACTCACTTCCAACAAACGACGTCAAATTGCTGCTGGGAGACTTTAACGCGAAAGTCGGAAATGAAAGTTGGCACCGGGGGACCACTGGAGGCCACAGTCTCCATGAAGAATGTAACGACAACGGCCAGCGACCAGCGACTTATCGACTTCGCCTGCAGCAGGAATCTAGTCGTAAGCTCTACGTGTTTCCCGCATCGACGCATTCACAAGCCGACCTGGAAGTCTCCAGACGCACATACCGTCAACCAAATTGACCACGTCCTCATTTGCAGGAGATGGGCGTCTAGTGTCATGGATGTCCGCTCCTATCGAGGAGCAAACTGCGACTCAGATCATCACTTGGTGAAGACGACCTACAGATGTAGAATTTCCTCAGTGCACCAATCAAGAATCAGCCCTCCCAAAATCTTTGCGGTTGATAAGCTCTTGAGTGATGCTACAGCGGTGGCGTATACTACCGCCCTTGAGGAAAAACTATCACCTATGCTACACAACATCAGCAACACAGGCGTCCATGGGTTCTGGGAGGAACTCAAGGGTACCATCAAGGATGTCGCAGAGAAGGTCGTGGGATATAAAGCCCGGCGAGCGCGAAATGACTGGTTCCACGAAGAATGCAAAAATTCACTTGACGCGAAAAACGAGGCCTACAGACAATGGATTCAACGAGGAACCAGAGCCAGAAGGGAAAACTATGACGAGCTACGGCGAATATCGAATAGAATAATTAGACGTAAGAAACGTAAATACCTTGACGAGCAGTTGCTGAACATAAACGAAAACTTAGCTAATAGGAACACCAGACAAGCGTACAAACTAGTAAATGCAATTAAGAACGGCTACCAACCCAGGACTAGCCTTTGTAAGGACAAGGATGGAAACATCATCAGCGACACCGATGGTATTAACAAGCGATGGGCCTCTTATTTTGAAGAGCTTCTAAACCGACCATCTAACATCCCCACACAGGAAGCTCTCGACGATATTGTTGATCTAGGCCCACTCATTGAGCCCCCGACAGTAGAGGAAGTTGATCTCGCGTTGCGGTCACTAAAACGAAACAAAGCGCCGGACGCTGACGAGATTCCAGCTGAACTGATAAAATTCGGTGGAACGAGTCTAGTTGATGCCATACATCAATTACTCCTGCGAGTATGGGAGAACGAGGAGATCCCAGACGATTGGCGCAGAAGCATCATCTGTCCAATTCATAAAAAGGGAGATAAACTGCGGTGTGAGAATTACAGGGGCATCTCACTAGTTTGTACGTCTTATAAAATTTTGACGAAAATTCTGGAAAATAGAATAAAACCGTACGCAGAACGAGTCATTGGCGAATATCAAAGCGGTTTCAGACCTGGTCGCTCCACAACCGATCAGCTCTTCTCAGTCAAACTGATACTCCAGGATTGCTGGGAATACAACGTAGACGTATACCAAATCTTTGTCAACTTCAAGTAGGCATACGACAGTATCGATCGTGGAGTACTGTACAACATCATGCTGCAATTTGGTATACCGGCCAAATTAGTGCGACTGACAAAGATGACGATGACCAACTCCGTCTCACAAGTCAGGATCCAGAATAGACTTACTGATCTATTTGAAACACGCACTGGTTTGAAACAGGGCGATGGACTGGCACCGACGCTCTTCAACCTAGCACTGGAATACGTTATTCGGGCCATGAATATGGACAACAGCAAGACGCTACTCATCAAGTCGACACAATTAGCAGCGTACGCCAACGACATCAACATCATGTCCCGAAGATTGGCTGACGCAGAAGAACTTCTGCATACGCTCGATACCGCTGCAAAGGAAGTTGGATTACGTATGAACGAGGGTAAAACTAAAATAATGATGCAATCGGTGACAAGGACACCTGCACAACCGAGCATCAACGTGGGGGACCTCAACATCGAGTTCGTGAACAACTTCATCTACCTGGGTTGCAACCTGTCAAGGGACGCCAACAAAACTGACGAAATCAAGCGACGGATACAGTTAGCTAATAAGACTTTTTTCTCGGTTCTCCCCATAATGAAATCGAAACATGTGCACAGAAACACGAAGCTCCGCGTGTACAAAACCATTATACGACCCGTGCTATGCTATGGCTGCGAAGCATGGACCCTAACTCAAGCCTCCGAAAACATGCTAGACACTTTCGAACGTAAGGTTCTACGGCGAATTTTCGGGGCTGTTTGCGATCGAGATGGATGGCGCATCCGGTACAACCATGAGTTGTATGAAATGTACGATGAGCTGCAAGTCTCGAAAATCGTCAAACTACAACGACTTCAATGGGCAGGGCATGTACAAAGAATGGACGATGATCGCATGCCTAAGAGAGTAATGAATGCAGAACGAGTCGACGGAGCGAGACTGCGAGGACGACCGAGATCTCGTTGGGAGAGCTCAGTAGGTGTGAACGCCGCGCAGCTACTGGGCTTCCAAAATTGGAGGACGCGGTCACGTGACCGAGATAATTGGAGGACAATGATCCAGGTGGCCAAGGCCCGACGTCGGGCTGTCGCGCCACGATGATGATGATGTCAACGCTTGATAGATCCCACAATTCGTAAAACACGTAGGCACCTAGAGATAACC
The DNA here is from genome assembly GCA_964017055.1 of Chloromyia formosa. Classification (NCBI taxonomy): domain Eukaryota; kingdom Metazoa; phylum Arthropoda; class Insecta; order Diptera; family Stratiomyidae; genus Chloromyia; species Chloromyia formosa. Next base: position 6,055,262 of record OZ024819.1, on the reverse strand, counting down.
TTCTACTGCTTTTCAACGCTGGACAGGCGGAGACACCCACAAGAGTTGTCTTCTCAGCGACAACCGTTGTGTGTAGCGGCCGATATCATGCCTGGGCCATATCTGCCTTGTTACATGACAGGTGTTTTCATTAATCCACCTCAAGTTGGCCCTGTCAATCGCAGCCAATTTTAGTTTCTTTGCATGATACAATGGGCATAACGATACGGCGAAGTCTCTGAGGAAATTCCCTGACGCGCCAATTCATCAACCTTGCAGTTCCCGATAAAACTACTGCGACCTGGGATATGGTAATGTTGAAAATGTTGCTCAGCTCCCTCAATGTTAAATGGCATTTCATGACAGTCTTTGCTGTAATTAAAGCAGACTCCAGAGCTTTTATAGCCGCTTGGCTTGTAGGGACTGTTATGTCCTTACAAGTTGAGACATTTTCGTAAAAAAAAAAAACATACACATAAAAAACACAAAACCAGCCATTTTACCCCACAGCCGTCACACTGGAGACAATTTTTTTAAATAATCAAAGTCATTTCTGTTCTGTGTCGTTACTTGGCTGTTCATTCTTCCCTGTACTACTCTGTTCACAAAAAAAAGACGCAACTTTTGTTTCTGTTTGTTTCTGTTTCAGATTTCCGGGCAGACGAAGCTCGCACATTCACAATGGAATCATGATTCTCGTGCAATCTAAAATCTGAGCCACACACAGTGTACGGAGTACGCACACAAAAAGGAGCTTTTAAGCTTTCACCGAACTTTACTGTGTTGCCACAGATGTCGCGCGTATAGCTAAATGGGAATTGGAATTGAGTGTGTCCGCGGTGTGCGTTTGTGTCTTGGATTTACAGCAGCAGAGTACGGCGGTGTCCGCAGTCGATCCGACAAAATGGCCGTCGTGATTAACGAATTAAAATCGACGAGCGGGTCGGGCCACGATATAGACAGATCCTTGTTCTGATCGGCAAGCAAGGGGCACGAAAACCGCACTGCGAGCTTTTGAAAAGAAATTACATACGACGAGGAATAGAAATGTAGCGCGCTAGTTGCCTAAAGGACTAAAGGCTCATAGGGCGCATAAGGGATGGGATTGATGGATGGATATACGATTTCCCGAAAGCCCACGTTTTTTTGCGGACCGCTTGCATCTCATTTGAATTAGAGATCTCTAGTGCCCATAGTGCGGACGACGAAAGGATGCGTGCAAAAAACACGGCACTGCGCGGTGATCCTGCGCTAAAGACCATCATAAAATGAAATAGACGCGAAAAAATGCGAACGAGAAGAAAACTTGGCGTGTTCAGGTGGGTTTTGCTAGGCCCACAATCGACGCACATTGTTTGCGATTAGCGATTAACCCATAGAGCACGGAGCGCTATTTGTGTGTCGTCTGTGATCGACGCGATTTCGATGATTGGAGCGACGGGTAGCGCAGTGTGTGCATCAGTCTCATGTTTGACTACCGGCGTTTCGGGTTCGAATCCCGTCCACGACGACGTTCGTGGCCATGGATGTGCAGGAGGTGCATGCTGGTAACTGCATTCTCCGAAACCAATTTATGCCAACGAAACGTCAACTGGGTCACATGGAACAGTTGACGCGCTATGCCCCACAAGGGGTTAGAGCAATTGGGTAAGTACAATAGTAGTAAAACGCACCTTTCATATTTTCTGGAACGCATTCACATTCTACGGTTGATTTGGATTTTTCCGTTTTGCATATTTTTTTCCATTCAACCGTTAGTCGAGTCAGAAAAAAGCCGCCGCAGCACAGTCTGCACGAAAGAGATACAAATACACCACACAACAAACAAATTATCATAAAACAACGAAAAACTGAAGAAAATGAAGAAAAATCTCCACACAGTGAGACTTTGAAGAGAGCAAAAAGAAAACCGACAAATTCCATATATTACGCTGGAAGAATTACTAGAGCGCATCCGTGCGCAACTCTTGAAGAATATACTCGTATCTGTGTGCTTTGCGATTTGGCCGTATAGCCGTGCTCTATGGCAGAGTTACGGGGTTTTTGACTTGGGTACACTTCCCCTGTCTGGTTAACACAACATGCAATTAGACAAAAATCCGTTAACCTATGCAGAAGCCTCTGGAGAGAATAGGTTAGGTTAATAATAGTAATAAATAAGACAGGGTACAGTTACCCACATTGTAGGCACTGCGACTGTGCGATCTATTGTGCCAGAGCCTTTAGTTAATCCAAAAGACCCTCAACCAGTCTGTTAAAGGCTACTACAATAGATCCTTTGTGGGAGCACTCTTAATGACAGCGGAGCTCACAATGCTATCTCCAAGAAGCCTAAACCTGGACGGATCAACCGCCGGGCATTCGTAGCGAAGATGTTTGGTGGACTCAATGTCCTCCACGCAAAGCCGGCATTCTCTGTCTCAGTGGACATACCCATTTTGTTGAGGTGATATCTCACCCAGTGGTGTCCTGCGAGGTAACCCATATTAATAAACTTAGGTCCGCTTTCCCGAGGCGGCAAGCTTCTTTGAGACCGTAGCGGGTAATGAGATCCTTGGCTTGCCGCAGTCCTCGAGGATTATTCCAGTACCGCAGTTGTTCGTCAACAGCCCACTACCTCACCAACGCGCTGGCTGTAGCCCAGCTCACAAGCTGGAGTAGGGATCGGGCCGGTAGAATTTCGTAGATGAGTTCATAAGCACCTTCGTTGCCATTACTCGGGGCACCAATCCAAGTATATGCGACCCTCAAAAGCTATGTTTAGCACACGACGCAATGCTTCTCGTATCCGTGACTTCGTGGATAGGTTAGGTTATAGAGGCTGCTGTACATGAGCACAGCACACATAGACCACAAGGGTCCGTTGTAATACCTCACCATCTCAAAACCATGAGATTCTAGTCGTCGAACCAACCGGAGCTGTCAATGAATCGATGTAGATGACCAGCACTTACGCCCTTCAGGTCATCCAGGTCTATGAAATAGAAGGACCCCAAAGTGTCTTTTCTTATACCGGCCAGCGTAGGGCAGGTACATAGGAAATGATGTATAGTTTCCTCCACCTCGACGTCTTCACTACTTCTACAATAATCATTGTACGGAAGCCCCAGACGCCACGCATGCTCACCCATCGGGCAATGCCCCGTAATGATCCCCACGACTTTCCTAAGATGCTTCTTCTCCAGCATCAGCAGCCCTGAGGAGCGGCTAGGATTGAAGTTCGGCCAGACCTGCCTTGTAATGTTGCAGGTACTTCCATTTAGCCATTTGATGTTAGCGCGACTTAGAGCTCCTGTTTTGACTAGCTTCTTGCAAGACAGTTCGAAAACATCCCATATCCATATTAGTCCTACCAGCCCGAGCCAGTTCGTCTGCCATGCAGTTACCGCCGAAGCCGCTATGCCCTGGAATCCAGCACAAAGTGAAGTTGAAAAAGTCGCCAAGCTCCTTGATAGCTGTGCGACAACTCACTACGATTTTTGAATTGGCAAGCACCGCGTCCAAAGATTTGATCGCCGCCTGACTGTCAGTATAGATCCACTTCGTGGACAGAATACCGGAAAATCGTAGGACGGATAAACAACGGTCGTTGCTCCAATGGGCTATTAGCATTGTCGGCGATGCACCGGCTCAAACCAGAGTCGTAAAAAGGGATCGTCCGGAAGAGAGATCGCCGGCTGTTATCAAATAGAAAAAAAAACCGTGACCTTCAGTGGGCCACCTGCCTCTTATGCGGAAGCAGTGAGAGGATGGACCGAGGTGGCAGTTCTTGATAGGGGCGATTCAGATGGGAGTATCACTACCGACAAGTGGAGGGACGTTGAAAGCGAACTGGCCGATAACTTCCGCTCTCTAATGACCGATCATCCGAGGCCCGCTCCGATCTGTAAAGACGGCGGGTGGTGTCAAGGCCGCATAAAGTTGATGCTCTTCGCGGATGAGCGTTCCCTCTATCTTTGCAGAATCGCTATTGAACGAGTTGGCGAACTTTGGCCCGGTGCTAGAATGGAGATCGCCACTAGGGATGAAATCCCTGCGAAACCCAGAGCTCGAGCCTGGTTGCCTTTGAAGCCCACTAGTGCTGACGACATAATTTTTGCAATAAGATCGTCGAACCTCAACCTCCCGATATATGACTAGAGGGTCGTGAAGTTGGAGGACAAGGACAAGGAAAGTGCCGATGTGCGGTAATCGTCATCAATAGGGAATCCTTGGCTCCTCTTGCTGGAACAGACTGGCAGACTGGTTTTTCTTGACAAGGCCAAGTTAGGTCTCATCCTAGACAGGAAGCTGGGATGGAGGCCAAATATTCAGAAGCGAGTTGACAAAGCCACTATGGCACTCTAACCCGGCAGGAAGGCGATAGGTGGTCTTGTGGCTGTACACATCAGTTCTTCGGCCCATTATTTTACAATGGATTCTTGTTTGGTGGACGGCGCTTAGAATGGTGACCCATATGACTCTACTGTGGGGAAGGTGCAAAGATTGGCGACGATTGCTGTAACCGGGGCCATCAGATCCACTCTATCAGCAGACCTGAATGTGCTTCAAAATCGTTTACCGCTCGATATTTTTGCTGAACAGCAAGCAGCGATTACAGCATTGCGACTTCGCGAGACCGGTCAGTGGCGTGCGCTAAGCTTCGGCCACTCTGCTATTTTGAATAGTCTTGATCTCCCTCGATGAACGGGCTCATGCCAGGACAGACAGGACAGTTGCATAGAAAATGGAAGGTACCCTCATCAGCATCATTGCGGCTTCTACAGAAGTCATTGTAGGGTAGGCAAAAAGTGAACGTCAGATTTTAATCGAGGCCTAAAGTGCTGGAACGCATGAAATTGTTGTATTCAGGTGTTTATACACCCCTCCCTTTCGTCTTTAAGTCCTTTGTTATTTCGAGCCGTTGTGCTTTCGTTCCTTTGTCCTTTAGTCCTACGCACGGCTCCCTTCGCCATTTAATTAACTGACCGGAGGAATGGGAAATGCCTAAACGGGAGGTCCCCCAAATTTTAGTTTTTACCTCTGTTCTGTTCTTATAGTACTCGTCCTGAGTCGAGGTTGCGAGTATCTGGTACAGAAACCTATCGACTCAAGACTGAGTTCGTAGAGCTACGTTGCAGGCACCATAACGTCTCGTCCTGAATCGTGGGACGAGACGTTATGGCACCTGCAACGTAGCTCTTCGGACTCAGTCCTCAGTCGACGGATCTTTTGTACAGTACACGAAACCTCGACTTAGGACGAGACATCATGTCGTGCCTGCAACGTAGCTCTTCGAACTCAGTCCTGAGTCGATAGGTTTTTGTACCAGATACTCGAAACCTCGACTTAGGACGAGACATCACGTCGTGCCTGTAACGAAGCGCTTCAAACTCGACCCTGAGTCAAGTATCTCAGTCAGTGTCGTACTGAAACCTCGACTCAGGACCGAGTTCCAGTGGGCTCCGATGCAGGCACGACGACGGACGATGCGATGTCTTCTGGAAGCCTTCTCGAAAAGAAAAACCCAAAAATACTAGGGCGTCTGACCTGTCTCTGATTTGTTTTGGTCATCATGCATTTTTATTTTGACCCATGCGTCTATCTGCGAGCGCCGATGTATAGGCTTTATCCCGTGCCTTAGGTGCGCGTCCTATTGTCTACCGATTTTCATGTTCCATGTTCTACCCCATACCCTAGGACATCCTGCCGTGTTGGGAGGTATGCGTTCAGTGTTTCGGGCTCGCATTGATAAATGAGTCGCAGTGTTTTTTTGGGAGCCGTGGAAGAATGAACTCGAGAGCTTTAGGATGCGAGACTGCGCGACTGCAGATTGATTGCATGACGCCTTTACAATTTTTGCGGATAAAAAGTTTGTTCGGCACCCAACGTGGGATAAGTGTCAAATTAGAAAAATGTCGAGCCGACTGAAATTCGTGAAAATGTGGGCATGTTGGCACGCAGAAGAGTCGTAAGAGAATGAACCTATCCTAAGCTCACGAGTTCATTCTTCTACGGCTCTTCTGCGCACCTACATACATTTTCGCGAATTTCAGTTAGATGCGGGCTGCATTGAAAGAGAAGAGCACAGTCGCTCATAACTTACCGGTGGGTCTATTCTGATACGCCCCCTCCCGGATTCAGCATACCTGAGCCTGATCTCAATCGTCAAACTAGCCAGAGCTGATAATGAAGCGATGAAGTCGACACCGCTATTGGGTGGGTTCAGAAGTTTGTAATGAACCACCTGTAATGAACCATATTATGGTCTGGTAGTGCTGCTTCCACCGGCAGATCTATGGCAGCACCTGATGAGTAAGGATCTGTCGGTGGCACGAAACCAGAGGCCAAGGGTCCCATTACGTCTGGACCCCGATGCGATCGCGAGAGAATCTGCGCCGTCCGCCAACCATTCCATCCTTATCGCCTCATTTTTTATCATTTTTTACCATTCCCCCAGGCCTATGAATTTTTGTTAATACGTAAAGGACAGGGGCAACGAGCTCTCGAACTGAGCTACAGCAAGCATAGGCCGCTGCTTAGCTCGTTGAGGGGCCTTTTTCTTCGCCTGATGGCACAGCCCGACCCTCACGTTCAATTAAGCTACCCTAGACTCCGTCCCCACGGGCATCTTCGGATGCCCACCAAACCGTCCGTTACAAGTTACTCAAAATCAGACACTGCTCGCGAGCGGTTCCAGCAACGACTCGGTTATGCAGTCCTGCAGCAGTGCCTGCTGAACGCCACTCTCGTCGTCCCACACATTTTATAATGAAAGTCATGGAGACAAAATTTCTTGCTCGGTGATCATTTGGTCTTGATCAGCTGAGGAGAAGTTGCCCATCCGATAAATTTCTTTAAATCGTCCAGAGACGGCACGAAAGTAAGACCCAAGGATGTCCGACCTGCTTCCCAGGGGTGACCGGTGCGTTGAGGCGTCGTTCAGTTTGATGGGTCTTCGCCGGGCTCAGGGATGTTTCTCTTGCCTTCGCCCTGCGTTGTGGAGCGTAACAAAACCCACAAGAAAACCCTTCCCGGCTGTTCGCTGGTATGCCGCTAAATGGGCAGGAGGTTCCTAGCAACAGGCATCGTCCGAAACCAGTTTATGCTAATGTAATGTCAACTAAGCCACGTGGGAATAGTTGAAGCGCTATGCCCCACTATGGGTTAGGGCGACTAGTAGTAGTAGGTCAAGTACACAGAAGATAAGAACAACTTTCCTCCTCCATCTCCTGCTTACAACTTCTACCGTAATAATTATCTGGAAGCCAAAGACTCGTAGCATGCTCCCCGCGATTATGCAGCAGTCTTCAGTGCCCTAAGTCCTCCCCTCATATTTTTTCTCTCCTGGTCGTCTGCTCGGCAAAATTCATATTATTCAGAGTGGGCAAAAAAACGGCAAAGCGTACGGATAGTGAATGGGAGCTTTAAGAGCTGCGTCGATGGTTGATTGTGTGCAACGCATCTCTAATTTTTTGCGATTTTTTCAATGAGCGTCAAACGTGAGATATAGTACGTGAGCATGCCATGGTGCGCAGAAGAGCCATCCGATAGTGAACCGGAGCTTTAAGAGAGAACACATGTGACATTTCCAATTTTTCTGCGATTTTTCGCGGCTTTTTTTCTGGTAATTGTGTAGCTGACGAGCTTGCACGGGCTAGGACGACTGGGGCAGTTGAGGATGGTCGTTGGGACATCGCAGTGCCTTTCGCAATCTGCAAGCTAATTATCAACTCTAACGCGAAAAATAAAGCGAGCACTAGATGCACTGAAGACGGCACGTGTCAATTCATGGTCCACAGCGGACACCGACCGCTCTGCTGCAATATTATAATTTAACAGGGAGCACATTGGTGTGGTGGTGAATGTTATCACTGGGCACTGTCCCATTGGGGAGCAGAAGTTAGAAGACTGCGCCTACCCTACACTGACTTCTGTAGAAGCTGCGAGGAAGCTGACAAGGAGGAGAGTACCCTTCATTTTCTATGCACCTGTCCTGGACCTTGGCTGCGAGGAGGCGGGTCTTTCTGGGGGACTCTTTCTTCCGTCATTTGGAGGAGCCCGCTCAGGCTTTATCGGTTCATTGCCAGCTCTGGCTGCTTCAATGTATAGTAATTTCAGTGGGGGGGTTTTATCCTGATGGGTATCACAACGGGCCCTCTGGTGGCCTTTGTGTGCCTTATCGTCTACGACAGCCTAGTGTGACAGGGCGGCTAGGGTCAAGTTTCAGATCGTCCTCGTCGTTTGACATGTGCTGACACTGAGCCGTCTTGTAAGCCCTTGCCCCCGCAGCGGCTTTAATTGCAAATAATTTGCACGATGCGCGATTGGCATTTTAATATTTACGCGGTCCCCGTCAACAACGCCCGCGGTTGTCCCCTCGCGAGCCAGCTCATCTGTCCCGCAGTTGTCCACGCGCCCACTATGGCTCGATATCTTACTTGTGCCAGCCGGTAGCTCAGTGCATAGAGGCGTCAGTCTCATGTCTGACTACGGTCGTTACGGGTTCAAGTCCCATTCACGGCGTTCGTGGCCATGTGGTACGGAGCGTAGTAATAAGCAACAACGTCTCCCGCTTCGTCATAGGTAGACGGCTAAATGGGGACAGGAGGTGCATGCTGGCAACGTGCATCGTCCAAAACTGCTTCATGCCAACGAAACGTCAGCTAAACCACATGGGATACAGTTGACGCGCAATGCCCCACTAGGGGTTAGGGCAAATGAGTAATATTGAAAGAGAGGAGAGAATACAACGGGGTAGTAAATAAACATCCGAGGCATAGTTGCGCCCCATTACCCAGAGTGGTTGATGCCCCACTAGGGTTTAAGGGCGACCGGTAGCGCCGTGTGTTGAGGCATCAGTCTCATGTTTGACTACCGGCGTTTCGGGTTCGAATCCCGTCCACAACGACATTTGTGGCCATGGATGCGCAGGAGGTACATGCTGGCAACTGCATTCACCGAAACCAGTTTATGCCGTTGAAACGTCAACTGGGCCACATAGAACAGTTGACACGCTATCCCCCCACAAGGGGTTAGGGCAATTGAGAGAGAGTAGTAAATAAACATGGCCTCGCGCGGGGTAGATAGACAGCATGTCAACAGATGTCGCTTACATCCCCGCAACATGAAAAGACCCGTATGTAAACTGAAGTTCAACCATTTGAATGCATTTTGAGGTCCTTCGCGGCAGCAGGACAAAAGGACTATTCTTTTTGGGCTTGAAGTGAAATGAAACAGGCCCTCGATTGGAACCCACAGTGAACTGATGCAATTCGTCGCGTTGGACGACCTAGAAACATGTGGAGAAGATCAGTTGAGGTCGAGGGTAAGTCTATAGGCAATTCGTGGAGTCCGTTGAAGGCGATGGCGGCGAACAGGACGAAGTGGAAAGTCGGTTTTTTAGATGAAACGAAACGGAGCGATGACTGACTCGTTACTTTCCTACGATGTGCGACAAAAATCGTGCAATCAAAAAAAAAATCAACTCCTGAAACATATTGTCCAAGTTATTCATTCCCAAATCTCCTCCCAACATTCGTCCTTGCCATCTGCTGCCCGCATCCACACCCTCCACATCCATTGTCGGGGGCAACGAGAAAATCCTCTTCCACCAATGGAGTGTGCGGGTGGCGGGGCGGGCTACGACAACGACTCTTATGGTAATTAGAATTGAAATGAATATTCGCGTAAGGACTTATCGTCGTCCTTTTGCTCCGATGATATTCAAGCGACCGCCCGCTCGCCCAGCCTCCTCCTTCTCCTGCGCTTCGCCCTAAGTGGGCTAATTCACGTTGAGTGGAAATTTGTTTGTGTAATTGGAGCCAGCCACAAAATATGATTTCATGATGTGATATCCTTTGCAAAACAGATTTAACTTGTGTTTTTGATGATGATGATATGAGACTGAGTGTCGCGCGGTGCGAGTCTTTTTGGGATTTTATTTTTCCAGAGAGAGAGCGGGGGAGAGGAAAAGGGGAAGGGGGAGAGGACATTGATTATAGATGAGATAGTGGGTCGACGATGTCGACAAAAAAGAGACTACATCTCGGCATTCTCTGCGGTTGGTTAGGTTCTGGTAAATTGCTGATGGACCACCTCTCTCTAATCGCAATGCGAAGAGACGACGATGACGAGGGGATGATGTTGAGTGACACGACGACCCCTGATTGTTTTAAGGCGAAAGCGATTTGCACACAAATTTAATTGGCCCAACATCAAACGGAGGCCTCTCTCCGTTTTTTGCTTTTTACTTTTTTTTTTGCGAGAGTCGCTCCGTCAAGAATCATCTGAGGGAAGTTGTGCCGAGGGTTAAGTGGATTAAAGCTTTTCTGTATATGGGGCTTTGAGGAGGATAGAGATAGAAATGAATTTTCATGGCCTGGAAGTCATCATCATCATCGTGGCGCAACAGCCCTGGCCGCCTGGATCATCGTCCTCCAATAATCTCGGCCAAGTAGCCGCGTCTTCCAATTTCGGACGCCCAGAAGTTGTTCAGCGTCCTTACTGAGCCTTTCCAACGAGCTCTCGGTCTTGCTCCGTCGACGCTCATCGTCTATGCGTTTTATATATATCCTGCCCATTGTAGACAATGCACTTTGATAGTTCTCGAAACTTCCAGCTCATCGTGCAGTTCGTACAGCTCATGGCTGTACCGCGGATGCGCCATCCATTTCGGTCGCAAACTGCTCTGAAAATTCGCCGAAGGACCGTTCGTTCTCAAATGTCTTTATCATGTTTCCGGAGGCTTGAGTAAGGGTCCAGGTTTCGCACAGGACGTATGATGGTTTTGTACATGCAGTGCTTAGTATTTCTATGCAAATGCTTCGATTTCATTATTAAAAGGACCGAGAAGAAAGACTTTTTTTTTCTAGCTGTATCCGGCGCTTGATTTCGTCAGCTTCATTGGTGTCATCTGACAGGTTACTTCCCTGGAAATGATCGCGCCCGAAAACGAATGATTGAATTATTGTCCGGGAACATTTTTTTTATAAACGAGTTTTGGGACGAACAATCATTTTTCTTGCAACGAGAAATTGTCCCCAAATTTTTGGCTACTGCCTAAAGCGGAAATCTTCCTGTCTAGAATTTTCCTGAGAGAATTATATCCGTGCGCGCACGCGTTTATACTGGCCTAGAGGGGAAATCCATTCTACGGGTGTACTGCTCATACTGCCTGAAGCGGAAATCCTGTCGAACAGGATAGACAGAATTTCCGCTTAAAAGAGTATGCGAATTTTGGGGCATTTTCCGTCTTTCTAGAAAAACAACAATTCATTTTCTTACAACAAAAAATCGTCCCAAAATTTTTGAACACTGCCTAGCGCGAAAATCTTCTTGTCTAGAATTTTCCTGGGGAAATTATTTTCGTGCGCGCGCACGTTTGTACTGGCCTAGAGCGGTGACTGCTCGTACTGCCTGCCTGTCCCAAAATTCTGAACACTGCCTAAAGCGGAAATCTTCCTGTCCAGAATATTCCTGACTGAATTATGTCCGTGCTCGCGTTTGTACTGGCCTAGAGCGGAAATCCTCTCTGCAGTTGTACTGCTCGTACTGCCTAAAGCGAAAATCTTGTCTGACAAGACAGATAGAAATTTCCGCTTTAGACAGTACGCGAATTTGAGGGCATTTTTCGCCTTTTTAGAAAAAGAACAATTCATTTTCCTACAACGAAAAATCGTCCTTAAATTTTTGGATACTACCTAAAGCACAAATCTTCCCGTTTCGAATTTTCCTGAGTGAATTATGTCCGTGCGCCCGCGCGTTTGTACTGGCCTAGAGCGGGAGTCCACTCTGCGGTGTATGCTCGTACTGCCTGAAGCGGAAATCCCGTCGGACAGGACAGGCAGGATTTCCGCTTTAGGCAGTACAAGAATTTCGGGACATTGTTGGCCTTTCTAAAAAGAAACACGATTCGGGGCGATAGTTCCTTAATTGGGGAGCAGTCTGTCTTTTTTTTTGCATGGGTGGGAAGGGGTATTCCTACGAAGTATCATGCCAAAATGAAAAGACGATTGTTGATGGCTCGATTTAGGGATAATACGAGTTCATGGCGGCCGTTTTTGGCCCATCCCACCTATTTATATGATGAACGGGCATATGCAATGATCCATTCTGTGCGTCTGTGTGTTTGTGCGTCAATCCGAGCACTTCCCGTGATCCGATCTTAACCAAATTCGCTATGTAGGTTCCTTGCGTGACCCTCATCGCGGAACGATGGCAGCATGTTCGGTCATCGACTGGACTAACGGTATATTCGGCTGTGTTCAAACCCGAGTTGCTGGCATAAGTCTTTTCAAAAATCGCACTCTTCCAGGCTTTTACCGTGGCCCGATTTCAACCTAATTTGACAAGTCGCTTCCTTGGGTTTATTGTAAATTTTGGTCCTGCTGCAGGCGAGCGTCAGGATAAAAGGGGGGCACTGTTGACATTGTCAATCATCGACGACGATGATGATGACGATGCGGCCGCCAGGCAACGCTCTCCCTGGACAAGGGCTTTTCCATGTCGAGTGCCTCCCGACGCTTCTTATTCGTCTCGCGAATGTGATCTTATCGCCCTTCGTTGTGCGCTTGAGAATGGACATCATCGATTCGGTCATTCGTACGCCGTACGTGGGTATCGGCTTCATGCCCCAAATGCGTCCAACTGCCGATGTACGGTTCGCAAATATTCAATCCAATCGAATTCGGGACGCGCGCGCGATTCGAACGGGCATTGATGACGTGCGGCGTTTGAAGTATAGCCTTCGGGTTCACCATCTTTTCGAGTAACATGTAACGGACGGTTTCGTGGGCATCCAAAGATGCCCGTGGGGATGGAGCCTAGGTAGCATAGTGATCGAAGAAGAGCGAAGAAAAAGCTCAGTTCGGGAGATGTGGGCGGGGTTTTCGCCGCTCGCTGCCCCTGTCCTTTACGTATTAACAAAAATTCATAGGCCTGGGGAAGACAACACCAACAGGGGAGGTAAAAATGGGGAATACAAAAAAAACCAAAAAGGATGGAATGGTTGGCGGACGGATCAGACGCCCACGCGGTCGCACATAGGTCTGGGTGTAATGGGATCCTCGGCCTCTGGTTTCGTACCACCAACAGATCACTGCTCATCAGGTGCTGCATCGATCTGCCGGTGGGAGCAGCACTACCAGACCATAATATGGTTCATTACAGGTGGTTCATTACAAACATCAGCCAGGCGTCAAGAAATTCGCCGGTACCGTCCGGGAAGCTCTTCTTGTCTAGTCGCGTGTCCAAATTCGTTGTCCAGCCCGCGGTGACGGCCCAATCGACACATGCCAAAGAACGCCTCAAGGCCGCCCTCCTCCACAAATTTGTGCAGCGCATCAGGCGAAAGGCGTAGCGTTTTTCATCAAAGAGCATCGCTGCGGTAAAGCCCACGGAGCAAATCAAAAAAGTCAGTTTGTGTGTGGGTGACGGTTTGAGTTTGTTGTACGAGAAACCAGCACGCGAGCAATTTCTTTCGATTCGTCGGATATCACGCCCCATGGATGGGGTGAAATTTTGACACACGTCGTGGCCGCATCGGTGAGCCGACTCTAAGTGTTTTTTCACACGGGTCGTCTCGTAATCGACTGGTAATCGACTGGTAATCGACTGGTAATCGACTGGCAATCGACTTGTAATCGACTTGTAATCGACTGGTAATCGACTCGTAATCGGTTCGTCTCCGATTTAAACTCCAATTCCCAAGCAAATGCATGGAAATGCTCACACGGGTCGTCCATTGGTCGACACGTAAGCGAATCGATTTGCTTGGAAAATGGAGCTCGGATCGCAGACGAGCCGATTACGAGACGACCCGTGTGAGTGAAAACTATGTGTTTGACCTGATTGCCGAATAGTTCGGCGAGGGCGCGACCAAGGCGAGAGGATGCTCCCAGGAGGGCTCTGATGTAGCGTAGCTGACGGGGCGAGGCCAATCGTTTGGATTTTGTTCCCGCCGGCTGTTGGCCGGCGCCGGTATCCATCGGTATATGTGAAGTTTGTTGCGCTGTAGGCGCGGCGGCTCTATCCAATTCCATTGCTTGCGTCGAGGTGGTTGTGCTGCACTCGCTTCCATCCGCAGCTGTTGCTCCTGTTCCTCCTTCCGCCGCCACACTACCATCGGACGATGGCAATTTGCTGATATTCTCCTTGCCAAATTTATAGCCTTGCGGAAAAAAACAGAGGGGTGTACGAGGCATTCGAGAAGGCACCCTCAATGTTCGGGCAATTGACGAGCTCGCGTAAAAGCAAACTCCCGCCTGGATTGGCAATGTGCGTCTGCAGTAGCCGGAGCAGATCCACCACGACCGACCTGTAGCACTTGCAACCGGCCGATGCCGTGATGGGCGAATCGACCGGCAAATTGGGCAAGGCCAAGATTCAGAGGAATGGCTTGAGACCATCCTGGGCGACAAATTCGCGACAATGATCATCCGTGCATCGACAAATTTCATAACGTTCAGGATGTAGTCGATGAGGGGTATGGGCGTGCGCACTTTTGCACCTGCGCCCACTTCTCTGATGACTTTGGCGACACCTGGCACCACCACTGCTGACGCTTCCGGCACCGGCACCGACGCCAGCACAAGCACTCTCCGGCTCGTCGCGCTGATTATGATGCGACGATGTGGACGCCTCCTCTTCGTCCTCGTCCTCCTCGTCCCTGCTGCCCGTGTATCGTTACCGCCCGCATTACTCGACGTCTGATGATGGCGGCTCTGCGGCACTGGCGATACATCATTCTTGCTTGTCGCCCGCCAACAAGTGTACTTTGAGTCCGTGCTTAAATTGATCAACTCTTCGAGCAGCTTGATAATGGCTCGGGTGGCTTCAGTCTTCAAGTTCGGCTGATGACGCATCAGCTTGAGGCGGTATCGCCCGTGGGATCGGAACTACGTCGACGATGCATCGCCTATCAAACGGATTGTATTTACTCAATTGCCCTAACCCCTTGTGGGGCATAGCGCGTCAACTGTTCCATGTGGCCCAGTTGACGTCTCGTTGGCATAAACTGATTTCGGAGAATGCACCTCCTGCACATCCATGGCCACGAACGTCGTCGTGGACGGGATTCTAACCCGAAACGCCGGTAGTCAAACATGAGGCTGATGCCTCAACACACTGCGCTGCCGGTCGCCCCGAGGCGGTTAGGCCGCGCGTATTCAAGTACAGCGCACTGAAAACGTTGGGCAAAGAGCCCAACACCTCACCTTTTTTTGAGCAGCGCCTGCAGCACAACATCGGGAAGTTCGTTATCCTGTAAGGATGATATCAAGGTCGGCTCCTGAAACACGTACACGGTGGCCACATCGGTAGCGAGTAGAAAGAGCGACGCTCTACAGTATTCCGCGTTCGAGATGATGTGAAGCAACGAGCTGGGCAACGCGCCCTCCATCACGTGACGAATGCTATCCGCAAACGCGCAATCCTGGAACGTTTGTTGTCGCAGTCGGCGGAGCGAAGGTAGCACGGACCAAAGGATGAAAGGACTAAAGGAACCAAAAGGTGAAGACTCTAAAAATCGAAGAAACCAAAGAATGAAGACCCAAGGGTCGAAATGACCAAAGGAAGAAGGGACGATGGGACTGAATTCGCCACGTGATGGAGGGCACGTTGCCCTCCATCACGTGACGAATGCTATCCGCGAACGCGGAATCCTGGAACGCTTTTTGCAAAAAGTTGAGCATCGAATTGAGAAGTGCTGCGCGCTGTGGCAAAGACGTTTTCGAATTTTTCCACGTTTTGCTGCTGTTGCTGCTGCAGGTGTTTTGCTCGAATGAGAGTTGCGATCATATGACACGATTTGTTGGGGCGAATGGACTAGACTCTGTTACTCTGTTAAAGTCATTTTGAATCCTTTGGTAAGGAAAAAAGGACATTCTGGTGAATTAGCGTTGATGGTACTTTAAGTCCTTTGGTCAGGACAAAAAGGACAAAAAGGACGCTCTTGGCAATGAAGTGATATATAGGCAAAATGGGTATCCTATGACTGGGAGTGATGAGGCGAGTGCAGAAGACTATACTGTTGATGGCATTTTGAGTCCTTTGATCAAGGAAAAAAAGGACACTTTTATAATCGCCTGGGTATCTCCAGAATCAGGCGATAAGGACAAAATTTGTTTAAAGCAAATTAAAGACACCTGAAAGCAAGTGGATCAAAATTAAAATGCATTTGAATGGGGCCTAAAGTGCCGATGAATACCGTCGCTCTTTTTGTGTCATTCTTTCTATCACGGAACTGAACTGAAATCAGAACTATATGCTGAATAAGAAACCCATGTGAGAGCAAAAAAAGCCCCAAATGAAGGAAAATTGCGCTACTGCACCACAATAATAGCTGCCAATTGGGGGAAAAGAATGCAACAGACTCCCGACGACCACTCGGACTCTGCGCGCGTTGTGCTTTGTTGTATGCATATAGTACGCGATCCGAGTACCGGCCACAGAAATTATTGTTAAGGTAAAACCGCAATTCAATGTGGTTTCCTTTTGCCTTCAATTTCTTTCGATTGTTACGCTTTTTCGTCGAGTTGTGCGTTCTTTCTGGTGTGTTTCTTTTTTTCGGTCTTTTGTCCGCAGTTGCTTTTCCCATTTCTTATGATTCGATTTATGCAAGCACGGCACGGTATACCGAGAGAGCGTATTTCGTTCTTGGTCAGCTCTAATTTCCCGTGTGGCTTTCATTTCTTATAGACACATTAGCGAAATTCTCACCTGGCCTTGTCGCCGTCAATAAGTAAAGTGGACTATATGGGGAGGAACAGGAAGCACGCGAACACAATGAGCTCGAGACGAGACGGAATTTCTATAGATCGACCTATCCAGAACGCCAGATCCTTCCAATATGAGCCCATGCGAAGACAAAAAATAAATAGTAATCGAAAAGCACGACGGTGATTAGCATGACAAATGGGAGGTTCAAACTGCCCCCGTCAAGGCTCTCAGTAGCATATATCAGCTGTTTGTCAGGACAAGTGCATCCTTTATCTAACTACGCTCAAAATTCAGTTAAAAAAAACCAACGACAGGCGCACAAGTAGTTTAATGTTTCTTCGTTTTTTTTAGCGTGACCCAAGACTCGCGGCTCTCATCAGCTGTGTAAGGTAGTAGACCCTTTCCCGGAGCAAAAAAAAGCAAAAGCGACGGACGATCCTTTACAACATGCGTTGATCGTCCTCCGGAAAAATGCATCATCGAGGGTGCGCGCACCCCCAATGCCCGTAAACCTGTTACATTCTTTCCTCGTTGTTCTCTCGAAAGGGCACGCACGCGAGGGCTGTGTGAGGCAGCACAGCACAACACACACATGTCGCCCTTTTATCAACATATCTTATTAATGTGAAGATATCCCGCCGAAAATGATAATTCTTCATTCACCAGTTTTATTATTATTGTTGCGAGATGCATGGGCGCGCGGCGCTCGCGGGAGGAAAAGGACTCGGCCGAGCGCAGTGCGTCAAGTGCATTTTCCTTCGTCTTGGGTTTTCCCTTCATATATGGTAGCGCAGAGCGTCTAAGAAGGGTGCGCCTCGCTCCCGATGATGACTATCATTGGAACGTCGTTGTAATATGTTACCCTTATTAAGTTTTTTTATTGCAACATGCATTTAGATTAGGACAACAAGTCAACCGGCCCGGCCCGGCCGGCTGGGAAGATGAGACAATGACTGCTGTTGCTCGTCCTGTGACCGTTTGTCTTATTTAAATTTTCTATGACCGTTGATCGTGTCATGCGGAAGAGCCGTTGCTTTTCGCGCGCGGAAATGATAGCATAGAGTGGACTCGGACAGATCAGCGAGGTCTATTTTTCGATTTCACCCTTGGTTAGTAGCCAACAGAGGCCTTAGAGCCCTGGTGAACGTTGAGAACGCTGCGGCATAATCCTCCGATTGTACGTTCCGTCGTTTAGGCATGCGATACTTTTTTGCAGGACCTTACAGCCTATTAGTCGAGGCAAATTTTCTGTTTGGTCCTGTCGAAGGACAACAGCGGCCTCAGAGCCCTGGTGAACGTCGAGAACGCTGCTTGTTTGTCGCCTCCGCCTGCTGTCGAACGAGAACGGAGGGTTAAAACGAAAAATACATACTCCGAAAAGCAGACTTTTTTTTCTTACTACTCCGAATTTTCGGAAAACGAAACACGACTCGCTCCACTTTCGAAATTTTTGAAATTAAATTAATTTTTGACGAATTTTCAGAAAAGAGCGCTCCACCGGCTCGATTGGCTCTCCACTCCGAATTTTCGGAAAATGCAAAGTTCTGTCCAAGGGATGAACGAGGATAAAAGAGAGAGGACGAAGAAGGGTGAAAAAAAAATGTCCCAAAAGTAAAGGAAAAGGCATAAAACAGCCGACAGGACTTTACTTGATTCCTGGGCCTTTCGTCCTTTAAACCTTGTTATCTTGACAGGAACATGAGGACATTTATGGTTGACACTTGGGCTCAGCAACATCTTCTGCGCCAAGACTTCAATAAAGGGATCAAGGAAACCTCCGAGTAGACACGGGGAATGTAAGTAAAATCGTCAAAAGGACTGATCAGAGACAAAGCAGCGCAAGGTAAGCACGCTGAACCCGCGAAAAAGGTTTGAATTTTAACAGAGCTGATCCTTATGCAGTTTTATCCTTCCGGCTGTTGTGGGCCACCTTCTGTGGCTCATAGCGCGCTATGCACGCACGCAAATATTTTAGCAGCTCTCGAAGGAGCGCTGCCTTTAACCTTAATGAAACACGAGGGCTATCGCTTGACTTCAGAGGCTTCTTATGCGCCGAGGCCACGATGAAGCGGTCAAGAAAGTTTCTGAATTTACGGAGGAGACCTGAAAACTTCAAAGCGTCCGATTAAGGACAAGGAAGCTATTGAAAAAGGCTCCAATCTCAATAGGGATAATCCTTATGTAGTTTTAAATTGTGACGGCCGTTGTAAGTTTTTGCCTGCGCTCCTTGGAGCGCTACAAAAATATCCGAGGCTTCAGTCGTTTAGGCATGCGATGCCTTGGAGTCGAACTTTTTTTTGACCCAAAAGTCGAATTTTTCCATATAAGCCTGCAGGACCTGACAGCTTATTGGTCAACGACTTGGAGCCTCCTAGCGGTGGTCGTCAAGTCAAGCTGAATTTTTCTCCATTTTCGGCCTGCCTTAGAAACCAGCCAAAACTTCGCATAATTTAGACTCAGAGAGACTCCCGACAAAATGGCGACCTCAAACTTTGCCCTCAAAAATTTTGACGCACAAAAAGTCCAATCAAAAATGCAGCTCGAAGTTTCTAACTCCAAAAATTTAGAGCCACCACAAATACAGTCAAAAATGCGGTTCAAAATTCCACCTCCAAAAAATTTAGACCCACCAAAAATGATGTCAAAATTGCTACTGGAAATTCTGCCCCCAAAAATTTAGACCCACTTTGCGCCTTAAATGCTGCCCCTCCTTAAGCTCAAGACGTACAAAAAATCCCGATAAAAAATTAGACACCAAAAGAAAAAGAAAAATTCAATAAAAATTCTGATCCAAAAACTCTATCCCCAGAAAATTTAGACCAACTTAAAATGTAGTCAAAATTCCAGCTCAAAATTCGGCCCCCAAAAATTTAGATCCACAGAAAATCCAGTAAAAGTCACCAAAGGTGAAGACACCAACAATCGAAGAAACCAAAGAATGAAGACCCAAGGGTCGAAATGGTCAAAGGATGAAGTGGCCAAAGGACGAAGTGGCTAAAGGACGAATTGGCCAAAGGACGAAGTGGCCAAAGGACGAAGTAGCCAGAGGACGAAGTTGCCAAGGGACGAAGTGGCCAAAGGACGAAGTGGCCAACGAACGAAGTGGCCAAAGGATGAAGTGGCCAAAGGATGAAGTGGCCAAAGGACGAAGTGGTAAAAGGACGAAGTGACCAAAGGACGAAGTGGCCAAAGGACGAAGTGACCAAAGGACGAAGTGACCAAAGGACGAAGTGGCCAAAGGACGAAGTGGCCAAAGGACGAAGTGACCAAAGGACGAAGTGGTAAAAGGACGAAGTGGCCAAAGGACGAAGTGGCCAAAGGACGAAGTGGCCAAGGGACGAAGTGGCCAAAGGACGAAGTGGCCAACGAACGAAGTGGCCAAAGGATGAAGTGGCCAAAGGATGAAGTGGCCAAAGGACGAAGTGGTAAAAGGACGAAGTGACCAAAGGACGAAGTGGCCAAAGGACGAAGTGACCAAAGGACGAAGTGACCAAAGGACGAAGTGACCAAAGGACGAAGTGGCCAAAGGACGAAGTGGCCTAAGGTCGAAGTGGCCAAAGGACGAAGTGGCCAAAGGACGAATTAGCCAGAGGACGAATTGGCCAAAGGACGAAGTGGCCAAAGGACGAATTAGACAAAGGACGAAATAGCCAAAGGACGAATTGAATTCAGACAGAATTGTTAGCCGCATTTTTGGCGGGATTTTTTGTAGGTCTTAAATTGGGGGGATTCAAGACCTACGAAAAAATCCCTTCAAAATTACGGCTTATAATTCTGTCTCCAACAAATTGGGTTGTCTTCCCCAGGCCTATAAAGTTTTGTTAATACGTAAAGGACAGGGGCAACGAGCGGCGAAAGCCCCGCCCACGTCTCCCGAACTGAGCTACAGCAAGCATAGGCCGCTGCTTAGCTCGTTGAGGAGCCTTTTTTCTTCGCCAGATGGCACAGCCCGACTTTCACGGTCAACTATGCTACCTTAGGCTCCGTCCCCACGGGCATCTCCTGATGCCCACCAAACCGTCCATTACAGGCTATGAGGGAAGGCTATGAGGCTTGAACACATCCCAATGTTCATGACTAATGATGCAGCGCTCCTCCAGCGCTACATAAGTCCAGGGAAGGCGAGGTGCGCGCGTAGGGCGCGGTGAGCCGGTGGAAAAGGTGCACATCACCCGCCCTGTAGTTCAACAATGATCCAAAGACCTTTACCACTGGCTCCCCGCACGCTGCGCGCGCAAATCGCCTTCTCTGTACTTATGGATCAAGGCAATTAACAAGAGTTTTATTTAAGTCGGCATTTTGTCGGCATTTTTTGTGGATCAAAATTTAAGTGGGGGGGTAGGTAAACGGCTAAAATTATTCTGGAGACGATCCTTTTGTAGTTGGAGGGCTGCTTAAATACAGTGTGGGCGAAGTGCGCGAGTAGCGCGCGATGAGTGCACATGAATGGGTTAGAACTAAAAAAGGATCGGGTTGTGACCCTTTTCAACTGGCTTACCGAGCGCTACGCGCGCACTTCGCCTTCCCTATACTTATACAGTCAAGGACGCTGGAGATAGGTTCAAGCCTCACAGCTACGAACGGGCTATGACAGAAGGCTGAGAGGCTTGGACAGAGGTGCGGTGAGCCAGTGGAAAAGGGCCAGAATTCTCCTGGAGACTATCCCTTTGTAGTTTTAACCCATTCACAAAGGCTCACTGCGCGAACCTTGCCTTGCCTTCCCTGGGCCTTAGCAGCACTCCAAGGAGCGCTGCATCATTAGTCAAGAACCTTGGGGATATGTCCAAGCATCAAAGCCATTTGCCGAAGCCTAGGGACGTCGAGTCGATGTAAATGGGTTAAAACTATAAAAGGATCGTCTCGAGAATAATTTCGACCCTTTTTCACTGGGTTACCGCGTGCTACGCGCGCACCTCACCTTCTCATTGTTGGGCTTGCAAAGTCTTCGAACGTGCGCTATTTTAAATGTCTTGAATTTGCATCTAAGAAGGCGGCTCAACAGACATGAGCCTGACCGTTTGGAATCCAGCGTCCGTTGGGCAGACCATCCGCATCCGACGCTCACTCGTATCGACGGCATGTACAGCGACACAATGTACTATGTGTGTACTGAACAGGAACATATAGTGGTCACGGTGTACTGACTTTCGGAAGGAAGTTAAGAAGTTTTACGTTTTATTTTTAGTTGATTTTCTCTTGTCTTGTCTCTTGTATCTTGTCTTGTGTTTCTTGGACTTGTTGGCTTTGTATATCGTTTGCCGGGATCGGACCACATAGAGCTCGGATAGGGCTCAATTTCGGTAAGGGGTCGAGAGACGACGATATAGCCAAGAAACGGTTACAACGTAACGTCGTAATGCTACGATTCCACCCCACTCTCCATCGTCATATACAATTGCACGAAGACGACGAAGACGACTCATTACGAGGGAGAGTCCTTGCGTCTTAGTCTTGGCCGGTGTCTTTAACAATGACTCGACTCTGACGACTATGGTCATTATACTTCTTGGCGCGATTCATACTATACGATAGAGAAATGGAAATTGTCTGTTGCACATGTTGATTACTGTTTCGCCCCACGGTCTGGGCTGGACAACGGTTACGCATGAATTTCGGGCCGAACAAAATTTCTAAATCCCGACCGATTTTTCGAAAAATGGTCTAAGGCTCATTGTTCGCGGAAAATGCCCGATTAGGTACCCTGAACCTACAGATTTTTTCTTTGGATGACCAACAGATCGTGTTCTTCAATTTAGCCCTTTGACGCCACAGAACCTGTAAGTCTCGAGTGGTGAAATCGACGCTTGGATGGTCCAGAGATAGTAGTGTTCATTCGTTGAGGGCTGCACAAGGCTTTAGAACAGAACTTTAGAAATAGTCCAACAAACCCAGCCGCGTCCATAGCAACACTAGGACCGACAGGGGAACTCAAACATCTTCTTAAACTATCCTCTGTCACTCGATTGCCCTTTAGCAATCGAGTGACAGAGGAGACCATCCCTCTACAAACTCCTAAACGCAAGAAGGCGTAGTCGCCCGAAAAGCCGCCAAACAAGAAGGCGACGAAACCAAGTGAAAGGGAAAGCCAAAAAACGAACCTCAATCCAACCCGGGATCTGGCTTCCAAAGGATGACCCTCTCCAAAGGGAGGTTCTGGTACCAAAGGATATTACGATGATCATCCTTCAAAGGGAGGTTCAGGTGAAAAGGAAGATCCTGTCGGTGATATTGATCCAAGTTCTTGGCAAAAAGTCGAGGGCACGAAACGAGCCTAGAAGAAAAGGAAGAAAAAGATTCTTGAAAAGCGACGGAAGGCGAACGCTAGACCAGACGCAATGATCATATCCCAAAATGGAGATACGACCTATGCGGATATTCTCGAAAGAATAAAGCTGGAGCCGGGCCTGAAGGAGCTGCGTGACAATGTAACCCACATAAGGCGGATATGCAAAGGCGAACTGCTGCCCCAGATGAAGTCGCATGGCAATAATGCGATTGAAAAACACCAAAGCATTGTGTCGGAAGTCTTGGGAAACGCAGAGGTAAAAATGGTGTGCCAGGAAACAAAACTAGAGTGCCACAATCTCGATGAGGTAACGACCAAGGAAGATATCTGTACGGCCTTCCAAGAACGGCTCGAGGTAGATCTCCACCCCGACGCGGTGAAATCAATGCGAAGGGCATACGGTAGAGAGGCAGTCGCAACTATGTATTATGTTGTGGCTGGAAAAAGTGGGCCTTGGGCTGAGCGGAAAACAGAGGCCGTTCTGAAGATCAGGGTTGGAAGTACTATCATTACTTCCAAACCAGCCATAAGGTACTTGGGAGTGATATTGGCTCGAAGCTGAGCTTTGGAGCGCATCTTAAATATGTATGCATCACTGTCCCTCTGACAAGTATCATGCCAAACATCGGTGGTCCTAGAACGAGTAGGAGGCTTCTATTATCAAAAGTAATAGCCTCAATTCTGCTGTACGCTTCACCGGTGTGGGGCAGTGCGTTACGCTACAAGCATATCCGTTTGGTATATCGAAGAAGCGCCTTGAAGATATGCTGCGCATACCGAACTACATCCCATGAAGCGGCATTGTCTCTGGAATGATCCCAGGCGAAACGGAGAGACTCTACGGCGATCGATATCTGGTGCCATCTGCAAAGTAAGAGCGGGCGGAAGAGCAGAGAAAGGGCCGAATCACTGTGAATATGGCAGGAGTGCTGGGATCAGCGGATGGACGGGTGGGTAAACCGTAAGCACTGTGAGTTAAACCACTACTTAAACTCAGTTCCTTTCAGGCCATGGTGGATACGAGGAAGTGCCTACATAGATACAAGCTGGATGACTCGACAGAGTGTCAGAGATGCAAGGGAGTCGTAGAAGATGCGAAACATGTGTTGTTTCATTGTCCACGGTTTTGTAATGAACCACCTGCAATGGACCATATGGTAGTGCTGCTTCCACCGGCAGATCTATAGCAGCACCTGATGAGTAAGGATCTGTCGGTGGTACGAAACCAGAGGCCAAGGGTCCCATTACACCTGGACCCCAATTCGAGCGCGAGGGCAAGCAAGCCATCTGCCAACCATTCTATTCTTATCGCCTCATTTTTTTATTCCCCATTTTTACCTCCCTTGTTTGTGTTGTCTTCCCCAGGCCTATGAATTTTTGTTAATACGTAAAGGACAGGGGCAGCGAGCGGCGCAAACCCCGCCCACGTCTCCCGAACTGAGCTACAGCAAGCATAGGCCGCTGCTCAGCTCGTTGAGTAGCCCTTTTTCTTCGCCAGATGGCACAGCCCGACCTTCACGGTCAATTAAGCTAACTTAGGCTCCGTCCGCACGGGCATCTTCGGATGCCCAACAAACCGTCCGTTACAGTTTGCCGAACACAGAGACGAGCTAGAAGGGGAACTGGGCGGAGTTATTAACCCTGAGAGCTTTGTGGAGTATATGATGAAATCAGCAAGCAACTGGGATGTAGTCAGTCGCACTATTTGCGAAATTTACAAGAAACTCCGAAAAGGGGAAGAGAGGCGAAAGTCGGAATGACGACTAATTAGTGAAACCTATCCCTGTGATGTAATACCGAGAGGTGGTTCCACAGGGCTGATGTGACGACAGCAGGTGTTCAGGTTTAGTCAGTAAGAATCTGACATCGCCGATTCCCCAGGCTTTAGAACCTTTGAGCCTCTCGACCCTTTATAGCCGAACGGTCGATTCCATCCGTTAAAACATGCAGCCTGCAAGGCCTGGAGTCTGTTAACCGTTGAGAGGTACAGTCATGGCTGAGAGCCTGCCAACTTTTAGGGGCCAATTCACGATTCAAGACAAACTCGTTGAACCTTTAAAGTTCACCACCGCAATGACAGGGTAACATCCCTCAAAAGGCCTCGATTATGACTTGACAGACTTCGAACTCTAACCAAACATCAATCAAATCATAGGGAACGATGCTGCTGCTGATGCTGATGCTGCTACAGCACGATCCAATCCATTTGGTAGCGATTCTTGTGCGCGCCAAAATGAAATAAAGAGCCGCGCATCCCAAAGAGATTTTCCGTTTCCGCAAATCACACCACCACATCGAAGACCGGTCGAACAAAAATGTTCGCTGCGCGTCCCTTTGGGTTTGCCCGACTCAGCGGCAACCCCACGTTGCGCGTCAAATCTTCGCAAACAAAGAAAAATTTCCTCAGCAAAAAGCAGTCAACGCGGTCAAAAGTAATGCAAAAATGCTCGTAGCGAGTCCATTTGGGTTTGTACGACTCAGCAGCAACCCCACGTTGGGCGCCAAATTTTCTCAGACTAGGAAAAAATTGTCGCAGCACAAAAAAGTAATCAACGTGATAGAAAGCAGAACAAAAATGCTCGGCGTGCGTATCTTTGGATTTGTACGACTCAGCAGCAACCCCACGTTGGGCGTCGAATCTTCCCAGACAATGAAAAAATTTCCTCAGGGCAAAAAACAGTCAACGCGGTCAAAAATAGAGATAAAATGCTCGCCGCGCGTCCATTTGGGTTTGTACGACTCAGCAGCAACCTCACGTTGGGCGCCAAATCTTCTCAGGCAGTGAAAAAATTTCCTCAGCTCAAAAAGCAGTCAACGCGGTCGAAAGTAGAGCAAAAATGCTCACCGCGCGTATCTTTGGATTTGTACGACTCAGCAGCAGCCCCACGTTGGGATCAACATTTTCTTAGACAATGAAAAAATTTCCTCAGCGCAAAAAGCAGTCAGCGCGGTCGAGAGTAGCGCAAAAATGCTCGCCGCGCGTATCTTTGGATTTGTACGAATCAGCAGCAACCCCACGTTGGGCGCCAAACCTTTTCAGACTAGGAAAAAATTTCCTCCGCGCAAAAAGGGAGTCAACGCGGTCAAAAGTAGAGCGAAAATGCTCGCTACGCGTCCCTTTAGATTGGTACGACTCAACAGCAACCACACGTTGGGCGCCAAACCTTTTCAGACTATGGAAACTCCCCCCTCCACCGAAAATAGAGCGCCAAATCATTTTTCAGGCTATGACTTCGGTAGCGATTCTTGCGACATTATGAAATAAAGAGGCGCACATCCCAAAAAGATTTTCCGTGTCCGCAAGTTGCACCACCACATCGCAGACATGTCGACGACGACGTGGCTCTTGGTTCACCGTAGGTACCTACCGAGGTACCTGCAAAGCCTATTGCCTGGCAAACTGATTACCTATCATAAATTTCCGCTGAACAGATACAGCGTGTAGTGTCGTGGCGGTAGGTCGGATCGAAGGGGAGAGAGAGAGCCTTGCAAATATCTGACCGTGCATAAGATTTTTTTGATTTTTTTTTGGCCCTATCCTTTGTGCAACAACAGCTACAGCAGTACCCCGCAGAACGATCTGTGGATCTGTGGTCTGCTTGAAAAGAGACCTTGTCCGGGCGCACACAATCCCAAGTATCGAGAGCAGTTTATAGATACATTTTGTGCAGGTTTTTTGCGCAATCCATGACAAGCTTATGGGGACTTTTAGCACTGGTTGTGTGGACTACTCCTCGTGTACGGTTTCTGTTGTGACGACAACAACGACGACGACGATGACGCGCAGTTCCTGGTTTGAATTTCATGGTTTGGTCACGCTTTTTAAGCAGGTGTTCGGACGGTTCGGACATAGACCCAAGTCCCGCGATCATTCCGATCAGGCCAGGCTTGATCAGTCTATACTGGCGCGTTTAGGTACAAGACCCCATGCTCTAAATGCATTGTGTGCATAGATACTTGCATCTACTGTGCGCCAGCAGAGATACTGAGTATGCATACAACGGACAATTGGACCATTGGCATTGGAGTTTGTGAATGCGCGGGACGACGCGGTGGGATGGTGATGGTGAACCTCTCTGGGGTATTATGAAATGGTCTTTTTGATTCATTTCAATGAGAGGGGAAGCGAAATGTTATGACCTTGCCTAGACATTCCTTGGCGCACACGATAGATACACGGAGGCAGGTGATTTTCTTTAATTTTGAGCCCAACAAAGTGGCATAGGGACGACGATAGACAGCTGCTAGGAATTTGGGATAGACACACGCGGGCTAATGATGATGACTTGTGGAAATCCGTGCGTCGATGGGTCGGGTCGATCTGATCTGTTCTTGATTCATTAGAAATGCTTCAACGGCTGCGCGGATTCCTCTGTGAGAAGAGGAACCGAATTTGAGATGGAAAAGTTTCAAAAATTGTCCTGCCAAAAACGTTCAAATTATGGACGCGAATTTGATGTGGAAACTGTTGAAAATTTGTGCAGCAAATTCGACATGGAGAAATATTTTAGTGAATTTCGAAAACGGAGGTGCCAGTAGCCTGTAAATTCTGTCCAGCGAAACCAGACGGTTACGGAACAGGAGTGTTTAGCGGCAGTCCTCGCTATCAAGAAATTTCGCGCCTATGTGGAAGGCCAAGAGTTCACCATAGTCACCGATCCATCACGCATCACCCAAGTGGCTAATGAACCAGCCGGACCTGAACGGCAAACTGGCTCGGTGGGCCTCGAAACTGCAAGGTTTCAAGTTCTCCATCCTCCACCGTAAAGGCAGCCAGAACGTAGTCCCTGACACCCTGTCTCGAGTCTCTATCCGTTTGATGACTCCGTAGAAGTGGATTTGGATTCTTCGTATTTCAAGTCCCCTATTTGGACCTTACGGACCACATTACCCTGACCGGATCTTGAGGTCTCTAACCGATTCGTGTACAAACGGACAGAGTATGCGACCGGAGAAGAATTGCAGGACCAACTCTCTCGGAAGCTCTGCTTTCCAAAAGAGTTTAGAGTGGACTTGCTGAAGCGAGTATACTGACGCGGAGGTATTGACAAGACGCTCAAACGCCTCCGTACGTAATTATTTTGGCCTAAAATGGCCAACCAAGTCAACGAATATGTCGCTTCGTGCGATATATGCAAGTCCACCAAAGCTCCCAACCAGTGTCTTCGATTACCAATGGTAGGGCAATTCACCCCTGATCCCGTATTCCAGCGGTTGTACATGGATCTGCTAGGTCGATTTCCCAGATCCAAGTCGGGTGATGTGGGAACCATAGTTCTTTTGGGCCATCTATCCAAATTCGCTTTTGTGGAGCCAATCAAAAAGTTTACAGCGGAGATTTTCAGACTCGGATATTTCATGTCGTTGAGGTGCCCGCGTACAGTTTAAGTCTTACGTTTTCAGCTCGCTGTTGCATCGATATAGTCTGAACCACCTCTGCACCGCTCTTTACTCGACGCAAGCAAATGCGTCAGAGCGAGTTAATCGATCTATTGTGGCAGCAATTCGGGCGCATATACACCCAGATCAGCGAGATTGGGACGTGAAACTTTCCGCTATAAACTGTGCTTTGCGATCTGCTCACCATGCCGCCATTAATACATCACCGTATTGTGTCGAATTCGATCAGCCCATGGTCACGCACGGTCATACATACACCTTGCAACGGCTTAAGTTGCTGGGGGATGCTACTGATGTTGTTGACGCCAAAGACAGGGTTAAGCTGCTCCTGTAACAGGTCCAAGAAAACCTTAGAGCGGCCCACTACAACTTGCGCTCTCGTGTGGTTGACTTTCAGCCTGGAGATGAAGTGCTCCCCGAAATTTTACTCAAAGTAAATGGGCGAATCACTACAATGCCAAGCTGGATTTCAAGTTCGTCAAGGCTCTACGTGTTGTCGGATCTGCAGGGAAATGAAGTTGACATCTTCAGCACCAGTGGCATCCGATGTTAAGTTCCTCAGCTTCATTTACTTGGCAGGCCGCGTAAAATAACCTGCCATGTAATGAGCCTGTAATTACCTACCCCGATTCCCCGTCGCCCAACCGGACAAGTGACGTGATGAGGGGTGGTGTGGAGGGAGGAGTAAGGTCAGTGGCGGATCAAGAAATCGAGTTTGGAGGAGGCCTGACTATGATTGTTACCTGTAGAGGTACGTTCACATTTACCGAACTTTAAGTGTCAACCTCAGGGCAGGTGAAAATCTAGGATGAAACAGGCGGTGGTCTGGGGCATCGACTCTGAAAGGTCGCCAAAATGAAGCCTGTAGGAAAAAAATTTCCTTGCCTGCGCCTTAAGTTAAGACTTTGACCGGCGTTGTATAACCATGAAGGGCTGCTGTGCTTACCACAGCACATATGAACTGCAGAAGGATTCGCTCTGTTATCCAAGGGACTCAGTACTCGACAATATTCATCATTGAACTAAACAGAACTTCCAATAAAACGATGGAGTTTCCCACCAGTGTCAACGCCTTCAGGCAGTTCTTGAACGGGTCGCTCCGGTGCATAGAACCGGCTGTCGTAGGAGCGGACATACGCTTAGTCATCCAGTTCAGTGAAGAAGTGGGATCAAAGAAATGTCTTTCATCTTCTCGCCAGAGTAGGACAGGTCCAGAGAAGACAAAAGATGTGTTATCGCCACCGCAGCTTCTACAAAATTCATTACAGGGGTTGCCAAGCCTCATAGCGTACTCCTTAACTATCTAGTGCACAATGATGACTCCTAGCTCCGATGTGTAGCTTTTTTCGCGACAATAGTTTGGCGGTGCGATTAGAATCCAATCAGGGCCACGGTTAATCCTACCGATTGCTTTAAACTTTAAAGCTATGTGGGGACACTAGGGTGCTTTCCGATAAGGGCGCTCGAATCGACGAGAAGACAAGAAGACGTCAGCTGATGGAGACATGTGTTTTGTTAGCATTTGAAAGAACAAGGAAACCAGGACTGCCTTGTTAAACTGAATCTAAAAGGAAAAACTACTCTATAGGAAGGATGGGAGTGCTACAGAGGAAAGGCACAGCTACTTGAAGGGAAAATACGTGAAGTAAAGATGGCTAAGTCCCAAGATTTAGAGCAAGTAGCCTTAATGTGCTTGTGGGGATACATAACGGTGGGAGGACTAAAAAGAGACGCGATGAGGGCCTTTTTAGTCCTGTTCTTGACCAGAAATAGGCCCCACGTTGGGCGCCAAATATGTAACGGACGGTTTGGTGGGTATCCCGGGGGGACGGCGCCTAAGGTAGCAAATGAGGAAGCGATAAGGATGGAATGGTTGGCGGACGGCGTAGATTTCCTCGAATTCGCATCAGGGTCCAGGCGTAATGGGACCCTCGGCCTCTGGTTTCGTACCACCGACAAATCCTTACTCATCAGGTGCTGCCACAGATCTGCTGGTGGAAGCAGCACTACAAGACCAGAATATGGTTCTTTACAAATATTCGTGTGCCGAGGACCATTTTCGCCACTTGGATTGAACTAGAACACGAAGTCCACAGGGCTTCAGTTGTCTTCTTCCTACGCTTTTCCCCCCTCTTCTTCATTTTTCTCTTGTTCTTGACGGATCACATAATAAATACCAACAGAGCTCTTGCGCGCGTATACTCAAAACTTGAAACAGATAATAAAGATGTTTATCGAAGCATTAAGAAGACAACGAAGACGACGAGGACGATGATGAGGGGGAGACCATCATAATTCGCCCTCCGTCGCAAATACACATCACATATGGCACACAGACTATTTGTGCAGGTAACGAATGGTATATCTGGAAGATGTTCATTTCGCTGACGTGATTTCACGTTATTATTATGCGGATTTTCACGGTATGTTAACTTTCCAGTTCGTATATGTATCTGCACGATACATAGATAGAATAGAGCCGCGAGTCTTGAGGCCAAACTTGAGCCCATCATTCATCCAATAGTGTTCAAGATATGAGATTAGAATGGGGGGAGGGCGAACATATGTATAGAAGCCACACTCGTCGTGCCATATTAAGGTGCATGTGCCATTAGACGCGGTTTCGCCCCCACTCTTCGAGGAACGGCGACCCAAGATAAACCAACCAGCCATCCGTCCATTCGCACAAAGAAAAAAATACTCGAGCTCCATATGTATCTATTTTTTTGTCCGCTTCTTGTTTCGTGAAGCCAGCGCCACACAAATGAGCGATGACTACGCCGCGCGTATAGAGAGACGACAAAGGCGAAATAAAAAAGATACATACATCTCTCTAATGCAACCAAACACAAATCTTTTTGATGATGGCACGCGACTATATACCATTTCGTGTATCTTGGCCGCTGTGTTGTTGCTCTCGGCTTGCACGGTTGCTGCCTCTGCTGCTTTTATTACGTTTTAACGCTTCGTGATTGTGGCATGGTGCTGCATTTGCGACGCTTCGTCGCTCGCATTTACTTCATCAAACTTGTTACCAGAAGATTGCGCGCGGATTGCAATCATTCATGAGTACTGCCGCCGCTTGTTAGATACAAGTGCGAAATTCATCATCATCATCAGGCAGCCAGCCAGGCAGCCAGTGAACCAGGCATAGGGAGCCAGGCTGAGGAAATTGGATCACAAGGCCGGGCGGACAAGGAGTCGTGTCGTGCCTCATCCCCTGCAACGGTTCAAGATCGTGCGATCAAAGTCTGCAGGCTGCGCATTCCAAAAAACTCACTTCACGCGACGAATTTTTCGTGTTTATAATCACCGAAATGATTTCGCGCCCAACGTGCGGTCGCTGTCGTACAAATTCAAAGGGACGAAA
This sequence comes from Chloromyia formosa, assembly GCA_964017055.1. Classification (NCBI taxonomy): domain Eukaryota; kingdom Metazoa; phylum Arthropoda; class Insecta; order Diptera; family Stratiomyidae; genus Chloromyia; species Chloromyia formosa. The sequence goes on along the minus strand of OZ024819.1, from coordinate 6,023,529 downwards.
GCGCGGCAAGAATTTTTCGGCTCTACTTTTGAGCGTTGAAAAATTCGTCAAGTTATAGTCTGAACAATGATTTGGCGCTCTAGCTTTGGCAGAGGAAGGCGGGGGGTTGCTGCTGAGTCATTCGCAAACCTGCACTACTTTCCAGTAACGTTGACTCCATTCTGCGCTGAGACAATTTTTCCATATTCTGACAAGATTTGGGACCCATCGTGGGATACCTGCTTTCATACAAAAACCCAAAGGAATGCGTAGCGAGCCTTTTTGCTCTACTTTCGACCGCATTGATTCCTTTTTCCACTTTTCAAAAGACTGAACAGATTCGGCGCCCAACGTGGGGTTGCTAATGAGTTGCACACTAACTCAAGGGAACCCGCAGCGAGCATTTTTGTTCTACTTTCGCCCGCGTTGACTGCTTTTTGCACTGAGGAACATTTTTATAAGTCTGCGGAGACTTGGAGCCCAATTTGCGGTTGCTGCAGAGTCGTGCACAAGCCCAAAGAGGGATGTGCAGCGAACAATTTTTTTCTACTTTCCATCACGTTAATTCCTTTTTTACGCGGAGACAATTTTTTTTATAAACTGAAAAGATTTGGCGCCCAACGTGGGGTTGCTGCTAAGACATACGCAAACCGAAAGGGACGCGCAACGAGCATTTCTGATCTACTTTCGATTTCGCATTTTGCGCTGAGGAGATTTTTTAAAAATCTGAAAAGATTCGACGTCCAACGTGAGGTTGCTGCTGAGTCATGCACAAACCCGAAGGGACGTGCAGCGAGCATTTCTGATCTACTTTCGATTAACGTTGACTCCTTTTTGCGCGGTGGAAATTACTAGTCTGATAAAATATGGCGCCCAGCGTGGGGTTGCTGCTGAGTCGTACACAATCCTAAAGGGACGCGCAGAGAGCATTTTTGCTCTACTTCGACCGCGTAGACTGCTTTTTGCGCGGGAATTTTTTTTTATAGTTAGACAAGATTTGGCGCCCAACGTGGGGCTACTGTTGTGTCCTACACAAACCCAAAGGGACGCGTAGCGAGCCTTTTTGCTCTGTTTTCGACCGTATTGGCTTTTTTTTTTGAGCGAAAGAAATTTTTCCCTAGTCTGCCAAGATTTGGTGCCCAACGTGGTGAGGCTGATGCTGAGTCGTGCACAATCCCAAAGGGACGTGCAGCCAGCATTTCTGCTCTACTTTCGATTAACGTTGACTCCTTTTTGAACTGAGACGATTTTTTCATAGTTTGACAAGATTTGGCGCCCAACGTGGTATTGCTGCTGAGTCGTGCACAAACCCAATGGGACGCGTAACGAGCATTTTTGCTCTACTTTCGGCCGCGTTGATTCCTTTTTTTTGCCCTAAGGACATTTTTTAGAAGTCTGAAAAGATTTGGCGCCCGACGCGGGGTTGCTGCTGAGTCGTGCACAAACCTAAAGAGACGCGCAACGAGGATTTTTGTTCCGCACTTTCGAGTTGACTCCTTTTTTTGCGCGGAGGAGATTTTTCATAATCTGAAAAGATTTGGTATCCAACGTGGGGTTACTGTTGAGTTGTACAAACCCAAAGGGACGCGTAGCGAGCATTTCTGCTCTACTTTCGATCACGTTAATTCCTTTTTTACGCGAAGAAAACTTTTTCATAGTCTGAGAAGATTTGGCGCCCACCGTGGGGTTGCTGCTGAGTCGTGCATAACCCCAAAGGGACGCGCAGCGAGGATTTTTGTTCCGCACTTTCGAGCGTTGACTCCTTTTTGTGCGCTGAGCAAATTTTTTAGAAGTCTGAAAAGATTTGGGTTGCTGCTGCGTCGTACACAATCCCAAAGGAACCCGTAACGAGCATTTTTATTCAACTTTCCGTCATGTTGACTACATTTTGCAACGCGTGGCGAAAATTGTCATAGCCTGTAAGTTTTTGGGGTCGCTGTCGTCCAAAGAGACGCGCGGCGCGCTTTTTTGTTCTACTTTCGACGAGACCGCATTGACTGAATTTTTGCGGAGCTGGGCTGATAACATGTGGCGCCCGACGTGGGGTCGCTGTCGTGCAAATTCGAAGGGATGTGAAGTGAAAGTCGCGTGTTGGGCCCACGACGACTTGCATCCCAGGATCAAATACACCTGAATTTGAGTTTCAGTGACACAGGACGCGACTTTCATTTTGAACGTCTTCTCCGTAAACATGAGACCCTGCGGTGTTTCTTCGCCCATCTATAGGCTGATGTTGGAGAGCCCGAACGAACCCTTTTCTATTTTTACGTTCGTCTAATAAATTCCCATCAACTTACCTACGAACCCGGATCTCAATAAACAGAAAAAAGAAAAACCCAAAAATATGAATAAATTTATGTTCGGGGACAATTGCAGCGCTTGTTGCATTGTTCGGCGTGGTGGCATGGCGAGTGAACTCTACAGGTATGCGGGAGTGTACAGCACAACCATACTCACCCCTCGACCAAGTGGTATCAGAGTGCGACTTTTGCGCGGCGGCTCTCTTGCCGGATATTTTTACAAAACCATGAAAATAGACTTCCGTTGAAAAATCATCGAACCGTTTAAACAGTGTGTGAGCTCCATTGAGCCCAGGCTGCAGTTGATGACTTGCAATGGCCGGACACACACAGACACTTGTTGCTGGCTGGCCCCCGGGACTTTTTCGCCTGCAAGCGCCAAGAGCCTTTAATCTCACACCACCCCGAACCAAACAACAACAAAAAAACAGAAAACTGAACTCTAATGGCATGTAATGCAAACCTAAACACCCAAAGGCCCAAACTATCCTTGTATACAATGCCCGACAAATAACCTGCCGTTTAGCGCGGCCCAAATGACGGGCAGAGGGGCGAAGCGGGGCGAAAAAAAAAATGAAGAGGAGGACACAGTCACTCACTTCCACCCTCTGAATTGGAGAGAGAAAAAAAAACAACGCAATGACCGCGCGCACAATGACGACAGGAACCTATAAAAACGCAACAATGAAAATGTTCGTTATTTCCCTGTTATATGTTTATCTGTGTATCTTGCGATCTGTTGTTTTTTTTTATTGTATTCTGGATTCTCTCGGTTGTTCCGGACATGTCCAGGTACACTTGTTGATTATCATCGTATGTCGTTCATTTGATAAATATCGTGTGGTGCATTTTCATGCGATACGAATGCCAGAAGGAGTGTTAGGGTGCGTGAGTTTGACCCTCCGGCCGACGATGGGAAAGTCGAAAGGGTACTTTCAAGACGACGAATAGTTTGAATATAATATGTTCATAAGACATGGATGGATGGTCGCGCCAAAAAACATTCTACAAAATGCATTTGCATCTCCTAGGCGCGGAGGGCAAGGTTTGATTCCGGGAGGGCTCCCTAAATTGATGAGAACCCTCTGGAATAGCTGGCTCTAAAATTCATATTCACCTGTCATCATACTTGGTGAGACATCGGGCGTCAAAAATCGTCAAAATATTTGGATGAAATGCGTCAAAAAATCGCGAAAATTTTGCAAAAAAAAAGGAGTCAAAAGGAATCGAGCCAAAATTTGGACAAAATCGTCCTAAAGGATCGAAAATCGTCAAAACTTTAAGTAAAAATCTTCAAAAGGGCCACAAAGTCGCCAAAATTTGGCAAAAACGCCGAAAGAGTCAAAGCAATCTTTAAAATTTACCAAAAATCGTCAAAAGGATCAAAAATCGTCAAAAGATTGGATAAACATCTTTAAAAGAGCCACAAAATCGCCAAAATTTGGCAAAAAAAACGCCGAAAAAGTCAAAGAAATCTTTAAAATTTGCCAAAAAGCACCAAAAGAACTAAAAATCGTCAAAACTTTAGGTGAAAATTTTCAAAAGGGCCACAAAATCCCCAAAGTTTGGCAAAAACTCCGAAAAAGTCAAAGAAATCTTTAAAATTTGCCAAAAATCACCAAAAGGGTCAAAAATCGTTTAAAATTTGCCAAAAAAAAAAACGCCAAAAGGACAAAAAATCGTCAAAATTTTAGGTGAAAATTTTCAAAAGGGCCACAAATTCGCCAAAATTTGGCAAAAACTCCGAAAAAGTCAAAGAAATTTTTAAAATTTGCCAAAAATCGCCAAAAGGGTCAAAAATCGTCAGGAATCTTTTAAATTTGCCAAAAAATCACCAAAAGGGTCAAAATATTCGGCGAAAATCGTCAAAACATTAGGTAAAAATCATCCAGGCGTCAAATCCGTCTACGCCTAGCTTCTTACAAAAGCCAGATGGATCCTGGATCTGCCTTCGAGTAAGGAAACTATCGAGTGTCTGCTTGCCACACACATTTTCCTGGCAGTTCGATTGTTGCCTCATCTGAGGAGTCCTTCATCTGTTGCTCAGCGCCATGTGATAGTGCATTTATCCTTTCTCGAGAGAAGATTATGTGGGCGATCTCTAGGCTCGAATCTTTTAAATCTGTTGGACCCGACGGCATCATTCCCACGAACTTGCAGCAATATCCTTGGATAGAGGGTATCCTAAAGGCCTGCCTCGAGTTGGTCTATGTCCCTCGAATCTGGATGGAAGTTCGGGTTGTTTTTATCCCGAAAGCGGATAGAAGTTCGCATGCGCGCTCGAATGACCTCAGACGCATTAGTCTCTTTTCGACACTGCTGAAACTTCTGGAAAGACTGACTGATGTCTATCTGCGGAGCACCATTCCGTTACGCTTTTTATCTGCGTCACAGCATGCGTATTGGAAGGTTAGATCAAAAGATACGGCTCTGCACTTTCTTGGTTCACTTGGTTTTATTGAGAAATCGTCTATGTGCAGACGTGTCTGCAGGGGAACCCGCCAAGGGGACGTACTATCTCCCCTTCTCTGGAATTTAGCGGTCAATGGACTGCTTGTGAATCTGGAGAAATCATTGCGTATGCAGACGATATCGCGATTGCAGTCACGGGTAAGTTTCCTGATACCCTCAGCGATGTGCTGAGGGGCGACCGGTAGCGCAGTGTGTTGAGGCATCAGTCTCATGTTTCACTACCGGCGTTTCGGGTTCGAATCCCGTCCACGACGACGTTCGTGGCCATGGATGTGCAGGAGGTGCATGCCGGCAACTGCATTCTCTGAAACCAGTTTATGCCAACGAAACGTCAACTGGGCCACATGGAACAGTTGATCGCACAAGGAGTTAGGGCAATTGAGGAGCGGTGTGCTGCAGAATGTCCTATCCATTCTAACGAAGACAAGAGCTTGTGCTTTTCACTAGAAGGCCCACGATCCCTCCAATCGAACCACCCACCCTGGAGGGCACAAGACTGGCTTTCACTGATAAAGCAAAATGTATCATCTTTAACAGGAAGTGTGGAAGCTTAATGTTGAAGAACGGGTGAAAAAGGCTTCTACTGCACTCTACTCGTTGAGGAACGCCATAGGCAAGAACTGGGGCCTGCAGCCGAAAGCGGTATATTGGTTATATACAGCTGTAGAACGCCCTGCACTCAGAACAGAGGCCGACTATAATACGCTAGGAAAGGTACAAAGGCTGGCTGCGCTGGCCACGACGGGGGCTTTTAGAACCACTCCAGCAGCCGGATTAGATACGATACTTGGCATACTCCCGTTGGATACCTTTGGCGAACAACTGGCGGCACACACGGCTCTACGCCTTCGTGAGGCGGGCCGGTGGCGCGCGCTGAGTGTGGGACACTCCACTGTACTGCACAATCTTAAGCTCCCAAGGGAGACGGACTACATTTCTCCAAGATACCAATTTGGCAAAGACTACACTAGTCTCATTCCATCCGAGCGTGTATGGATAGGTGACGCGGCCTCGACGACCGAACACATGGCCATCTATACAGATGGCGGGCGACCGGTAGCGTTTCGGGTTCGAATCCCGTCCACGACGACGTTGGTGACCATGGATGTGCAGGAGCTGCATGCTGGCAACTGCATTCCAAAACCAGTTTATGCCAACGAAACGTCAACTGGGCCACATGGAACAGTTGACGCGCTATGTCCCACAAGGGGTTAGGGCAATTGAGTAGTAGTAGTAGATTAGGTACAATTACATTCCCCCTCCCCCCCTCCTTCAAAGTCCGTCGGCGTTCGAAATAGAAAAGGAAAAGGACGAGAATACCGTTCTGACGAATTGCTGCGCACCCCACATTGGGCGCAGAAGAAAGTTTCTGAGCTTACGGGACTTTTACGATCTGAATGACCTTAAGGATATGACCGCCACACGGCTCAATCGTTACATCGCCAGCACAGGCTGGTTTGATACGAAGGTTCAAGTGAAGGTGATAGCGGCGATGGCACCACAATGTACCCGATGTTAGGTTAGGTTAGGTTAAAGGGTTGCTATGATTGTCCACAGCACATATAGACCGCATCAGGGTCCGTTGTGTTGCCCAACGGGATAAGTAGTCCCGACCCATTCTAAACGTCGAACCAGCCCGAGCCCACAACAAAACGTTAGAGCTGGCCAGCATCGACGTCCTGCAAGTCACCCAGGTCGGCAAAGTAGTAGGCCCCAAGGGTAGCCCTCCTAATACTTTCCAGGCCCGGGCATTCACAGAGAAGGTGGAAAGTACTCTCCTCTACCTCCTCATCCCCACAGCTTCTACATAAGTCGTTATACGGAAGGCGAAGCCTCTTGGCATGCTCTCCAATTGGACAGTGCCCAGTGATGATTCCCACGACCGTACCAATGTGATGCCTTTTCAGCAATAATAGCTTAGCGGAACGACTCATATCCAACCTGGGCCATATCAGCTTTGTCTTATAACAAGTACTGCCACTTAGCCATCTCGTGTTAGTGATACTTATCGCGGCCTGCATTATGCTATGCTTACATGCATCAAAAGGTATCTCAACTTTGCAGAGAGTACGTTCGGATTCTTGCGAGGTCCCTCATCTAGCCAGATCGTCAGCTCGGCAGTTGCCAACGAAACCACTGTGACCCGGAATCCAGCACAAGGCAATATAAAAGATACCACTTATCTCTGTGGGAGATTCGCGGCACTCCAGCACCATCTTTGAGGTGATACGTACGGATTCCAGGGCTCTAATCGCAGCTTGACTGTCTGTTAAAATAATGATAAAATACGTCATGACGGTGGCGTCCCAGCCAGACCAGGACTTCCCAAATAGCTACCAATTCCGCTTGCAGAACGCTACAGTAGTCGGGTAGTCGAACCGATAGGCTCAGATTCAGACATTCGGAGTAAATGCCTAAGGCTAAGGCCTTAGGCCTAAGATCGTTCGGGCGTGCGTGGGATCTTCTTCCTGTTTTTGGAATAAAGACCACCTTGACCTCTACCCAGGCCCGATGGATGTAGACTAAGTCTAAACATGCCCTAAAAATTGTTTCAATCCAGGGGTAGACAACATCGGACAGATGCTGTAAGTCTGCCGGAATGATACCGTCAGGCCCCGCAGATTTAAACGGCTCGAAACTGGATATGGCCCAGATAATTTCTCCTTTGATAGTATAGCTGCAGACGCGCATGGATCTGTAACGTGTTCCTGTGCACGTACGAACGCAGTTTCAGATGAACTATCCGGAAAGTGCGTGTCTAGCAGGATATCAATTGTTTCCTTACTTGTGGAGGTCCATGATCCATCTGGCTTCATTAGAGAGGTAGGCATCGATGGATTCGCTCGATGTTTCAATGCGTTCACACATAAGTCTCCACGAACATCTCTTAGCCCTCCTCACTTCCTTCTTAAAGCTTCGAAGATACTCTCTGTAGGTGTACCAATCCGCTTCACATCCAGATGATTTTGCCTTATTAAAGGCCCTTCTACATTTAACTTTATATTCCATAATATCCGCGTTCCACCACACAGGTTTTTTATCACCATTTGACCTACGGGTGGGACACGATCTAATCGTAGCCTGTTTGAAAGCATTTGTTAAGAGTATGCACCATCTTGTCCAACTCCTGCGTATTTCTCGGTCGTTTCGGTAAAGGCGGCAGATATTCCTGAAAAGTATGATGATGCGTGGCCCAGTTTGTTCTCCGCCTAGCCAAAATAACTGGGTTTGTTGTGGGAGTCTCGTTGAGACTGAACTGAAGGTAGCGGTGATCTGAAAAGGAGTGATCAGCTGACACCCTCCAGCCCCGCACCAAGTGTTGTAAGTCCTCTGAGACGAGAGTAATGTCGAGCACCTCCTGTCTAGTTTTAGTGATGAAAGTAGGCTCACAACCTACATTGCAAATGAAGAGATTTGTCGTAATAAGGTAGTCGAACAGCATCTCGCCTCGTTCGTTTGTGTCGGTACTACCCCATACGGTGTGGTGTGCGTTAGCGTCACAGCCCAGTATAACACTTATCTTGTCTGTATTAGATATCGAGATTGCCTCTCTCAGGTTGGTGAGAGGGAGGACTCCTGCATGATCCGATCTTGGTCTAAGTGTGCTGTGATATATCACAGCAGCCCCTGTACCTAACCTAGGTAAAAATCATTAAAGGGCCACAAAATCGCCAAAATTTGGCAAACACGCCGAAAAAGTAAAAAAAAAAAATTTAAAATTTGTCAAAAATCGTCTAAAGGGTTAAAAATCGTCAAAAAATATTTAAAATTTGGCAGGAATCGCCAAAAGGGTCCAAAAATCGTCAAAATATTCGGCGAAGATCGTAGGAAGGGTCACAAATAAATAATAAATAACTGGCGCAACAGTCCAATTTGAACCACGGCCTCGAGATGAGTTAGCATCATCTCATTTTCTAGATCGTGACGGTTTTTGTGCAGAGGTATGTGATCAGCAACACGCTCAACCGAGTTATTTACCCCATAATGGGTACTCATTTAACAGCTGAGTGGGCTCATAGTCCGACACGTAAATCCCCGGAATCGAACTGGGGCCCAGTGCGTTGAAGGCGAACGTGCTAACCGTTGCGCCATCCGGACTAGGAAGGGTCACAAAACCGTCACAATTTAGCAAAAATCATCCAAATTGTCAAAATCGCCAAAATATTTGACAAGAATCCTCAAGACTATGTCAAAAATCGTAAAAAATAGTCAAAATTTGACGAAGGCATTTGATAAGAAAAAACAAAACCCCAAGGCTTTGAAAATTAATCAGTCTTGGTGTGAAACCCCTTCAATTAGCGAAGCCTCCATGACGAGATGATCCCTAGACCTTCGGATCTTCGTAGATATCTTTAGCTCTGTATATATCTAAGAAGATCCATACAATAGGTATGGCTACCTCTGGACGTTTTTCCGTCACGACTCTTCGCAATCCACGCGGTCGTTCCATCAAAACAATAGCCCACCCAAACTATTCGTCATCCCACACACACACACACCACGCCACACGATTATGATTATAAATAAAAGATCCGAAAAAAAAGAGTCAAATAATTACTTCTATTTGATGGGGGACATAATATAACGTGTAGCGCGCGAAAAAAGGTAAATTCATTGGGGGGTAGCTCTGCTACTAAATGTGTAAAAGAGGGGCCTCCGAGAGCTTCCAACATCATCATCAGCCGCGCGCGGCAGACACAGCCAGACCAATATACCACACGAAAAATTTCGAACTCTTGCAGTAAGGAATCACGGTTCGTTGATTCTTTGGTCTTTTCTCTTCACTGTGTGTTGCTGTACTGTATCTCGATGACTCGCGCGATCTCTAAAACTATTGTCTGTGGTTTGTTTTTTTTTTCGGCCCGCTACGTATCAGCTTTTGTCCCTCATCATCATCATCATCGACGATAATGTAATAATCACTGGTAGTCATCATTTTCATTTCATATTTATTTATTTTTTTTTCGACTATTTTCAATCGTAAATTTTCACACTACTTTGTGGGATGAAAAACCGTGTGTCCTCACACGGTTGCTTTAAGGTCTTAAACGCTTACGATTTTTGCGCCTTTTGACTAACGGTAACGAGCTGCCCGTGTGGGCTTTCTTAATTAGATGAAATCACATACCGATTCCCCACATTGGACGCCGCCGATTTTTTTCGATCATTTATCCGAATTTTTCCCATTACTTTTTTGCTATAAAGTGTCACTGATACCGTTAGTCACGGTACCGAGAGCGCCTGGTCTACTGTCCGTGTCAGATATTTTTTATCTGGATAAAATCACAATGATCCCACATTTTGCGCCGTTTATTTTCAGGCCATTTTTCGATCATTTTTTTGGACAATTTCTTTTTTGCTTTAAAGTGTCACTGACGTATAACGGTTTCGGTAACGGTATCGAGCTCGCACGGTTGACTGCCCCGTTTTGGCTTTATGAACTAGATAAAATCACACTGATCCCCACCAGTAACCACCCTAAAGTTCTCGGTGTCATCCTTCACAGCATGGCTACCTTCTTGGCCCATGCGTCAACCATTTGTAACCAGATGAGAGGCAGGAAAAAAGTCCTCAAAGCTCTAGCTGGCTGGTTCCTGGGGGAAAGACAAGGAGACCCTACTAACGACATACAGGTCTATCGGAAGATCCGTGGCCAATTATGCGGCTCCAATCTGGTCAGAAAACGTATGCGACAGCTCAATGGAGGAACGTCCAGACCTGTCAAAATGCAGCTCTTAGAACGGCCACAGGCTACCTACTGATGCCGTCGCAGGACCACCTTCACCCAGAAACCAGACTGATACCCCTAAGAAGCCACAACACACTTCCAACGAAGCAGTATCTGGTCGGCTGTTATCGGAGTGACCATCCTAACTCTAACCTTATGGACAGAACCCCACCGCCACGTCATGTAAGACGTAATATGAGGGATCGCGAGCGGGAGATCCAAAGAGTTCCCTCCGATAACGCCAGCTACACATCGACCATCACAACACTGCATAGTGAAGAAGTGCTATCCACAATCGCGGACATGAAACCAAACGGGGGTACTTAATGCCCAACCACCTGTTATATCTTCAGATGAACTACGACTTCTAAGAGTAACCAGGACTACACTCGCCCAACTTCGTTCTGGTTGGTGCTCACGTCTGAACTCGTACCTATCCCGCATTAATAACGACATACAGAACTCCTGTCCAGTCTGTCGCCTCACTCCACACGATGTTGGGCACATCTTTAACTGTCCTGCAGCTCCCACGCGCCTAACACCTACTGCACTACCCCACTATTGGATAATCCTATTAAGACAGCTGCGTTTCTACACCTGGACACTGAGGAGAACATGGACAACCAAACTTTGTGACACACACACTCATCGGATATCAGCGCGTCGCTACTTACACAAACAACACTGATCCCACTTTGGGCGGCGAATGTTTCCCGGACTTTTTCAACAATTTTTTTCCGTCATTTTTCGGTATTTTTTTTCTGCTCTAAAGTGTCACTGGATGTGACTAACGGTATCGAGCTCGCACGGTTGACGGGTCCCTTTTCGTCTTTTTGAACCGGACAAAATCACATCGATCCCCCACATTGGGCGGCGAATATTTTCCGGGCTTTTTTCGATCATTTTCTTCGAGTAATTCTTTTTCTGCTCTAAAGTGTCACTGAATGTGACTAACGGTATCGAGCTCGCACGGTTGACGGGTCCCTTTTCGTCTTTTTGAACCGGACAAAATCACAGCGATCCCCCACATTGGGCGGCGAATATTTTCCGGGCTTTTTTCGATCATTTTCTTCGAGTAATTCTTTTTCTGCTATAAAGTGTCACCGACGTGACTAACGGTATCGAGCTCACACAGTTGGCTGCTCCGTTTTGGCTTTATGAATTAAATAAAATCACACTGATCCCACATTGGGCGGCGAATATTTTTCGGACTTTTTCAACAATATTTCGGAATTTTTTTTTCCTTCTCTAAAGTATCACTGCCGTGACTAACGGTATCGAGCTCGCACGGTTGACTGATCCCTTTTCGTCTTTTTGAACTTAGATGAAATCATACTGATCTCCCCACAATGAGCGCCGAATGTAGTGGACAGGTGTTGTGGACACTTGAAGTGTGCCTGGGGACGGAGCGAAAGTTTGCCGAATAGACCGTGAAGGTGCGGCCGCGCTATCCGGCGAAAACTCCTCATTGGGATAGGCGGCGTACGAGCTCGCTGTAGCTCAGTGATGCGAGATGTAAGTGGGGTGTTTGCCGTCTCGCTGCCCCTACCATTATCATCCTGAAGAAATTCTCGTGCCTAAAGAAGAACAGCACACACAATTGTACGAGAGGTCCCACGGCCGCAAAGAAGCAAATAAAAGAAAGAAAAGAGAACTGCATGATGGCCATGGCGGTCGACTTTTTGTCTTTTCTGCTCTAAAGTGTCACTGACCGTTAATTACGTATCGAGCTCGCATGGTCGACTGCCTTCTTTTCGGCTTTATGAACTAGATGAAATCATACTGACTCCCCACTTTGGGCGCCGATTTTTTTCCGGGCTTTTTCGATCATTTTTCATCGACTATTGTTTTTTTTCTGCTATAAAGTGTCACTGAAATGACTGACGGTATTGAGCTCGAACAGTTGACTGCACCGTTTTGGCTTTATGAACTAGATAAAATCACACTGATCCTCCACACTGGATCCCCACGAATTTTTTCGGGACTTTCTCGATCATTTTCCTTTTTTGATAATTTTTTCGAGCAGTTTTTTCGACAATAAAATTAAATGTCCCTGACGTGACTAACGGTATCGAGCTCGCACGATTGACTGGCCCCTTTTCGTCTTTTTGAATCGGATAAAATGACACTCATCCCCCACATTGGGCGCCGAATATTTTCCGGGCTTTTTTCGATCATTTTTCTTCGATTATTGTTTTTTCTGCTAGATAGTGTCACTGACGTGACTAACGGTATCGAGCTCACACGGTTGGCTGGCCCCTTTCCGTCTTTTTGAACCGGATAAAATCACACTGACCGCCTACGTTGAGCGCCGAATATTTTCCCGGGCCTTTTCGATCATTTTTCCATTGTTTTCGCACTTTTTTTGCTGTCAAATGTCACTGACGTGAAAAAAACCGCTAAGGTTGTTTAAAGGAAGCCTATACTCGTACTATAGTTTGTCTTAACCCCCCCCCCCCCCCCCCCTTGTGGAGCGTAGCGTATCAACAAGTCCATCACAGTCATTTGTACCGGGGCTTGGATTAGCCGCGTGCGTGCATTTTGCCCAATCCGTGAAGCAAACGAGTCGGAATCTCAAAGGTTATCTCAAACTTTGGGCAGCGCGCAGCGAGACCTAACATTATGTAGGTCACTTCAAGGTGAAACGACACTATAAGGCAAATCCTATTCTACAAACCAAACGGTACATAAGGATTAAGGACATAAGGCACACAAGGATTAAAAGGAAAAAAAAATGGCGGTCATCCAGGGACCGCGAAATGAACCTTAACGGTAAATTATTGGGTCCCACGTTGAGCGTCATTTGATACAAATAATTGTGGAAAAAAGGCGCTCCCCAAGCACCGCGAAATGGACCTTAACGGTAAATTATCGGACCCCACATTGGGTGTCATTTGATGGCTTTTGTGATTCACTCCTAATATTTGTGAAAAAAAAGTGGCGGTCACTTAAGCACCATCTTAACGGTAAATTATTGAACCCCACGTTTGGGGTTGACCCCTAATATTTGTGAGAAAAAAAAATGGCGCTCCCCAAGCACCGCGAAATGAACCTTAACGGTAAATTATTGGACCCCACGTTGCGTGCCATCTGACAACTTTTGTGGTTCGGTTCAAATATTTGCGAAAAAAAAACCCAAAATGACGGTCACTCAAGCACCACGAAATGAACTTTAACGGTAAATAACTCGGCCCCATGTTGGGCGCCATCTGATAACTTTCGTGGTTCAGTTCAAATATTTATGAAAAAAAAGTGGCAGTCATCTAGCGACCGCGAAATAAACCTTAACGGTAAATTATTGGACCTCACGTCGCGTGCCATTTGATAACTTTTTTGGTTCACCCCTAATATTTGTAAAAAAAAACGGCGCTCTCTCAAGCACCGAGAAACGAACCTTGACGGTACATTATTGGACTTCACGTTGGGCGCCATTTGATAACTTTCGTGGTTCAGTTCAAATATTTATGAAAAAAAAAGTGGCAGTCAATCAAGGACCGCGAGAAATGAACCTTAACGGTACATTACTGGACCCCACGTTGGGCGCCATCCGATAACTTTGGTGCTTAACGGTAAATTATTGAGCCCCACGTTGGGAGGAGGGAGCCTTACAGACTCCGACGCTTTCGTTTAAACCCTTTCCGACCCGCATGTAACCTTTCCTCTCCCACATCTGTCCTCCAAGCGGGCTGTGCCTATGTTGTTTTGTCTTCGCCGATGCGCTTTTGCATCGTATATGGGCAACAACAACAGTTTCGACAGACTCACCACCGCCGCGCCGCCTCACCAAGGAGCTGGTCATTTTTTTGTTTGCTGTCGTTCAAAATGAACGACACATGCCGACAATGATCGAATCGGATGGGTCGGAAAACAATGCTCTCTCATCATTACCATCGTCGCGCGAGAGCCCGACGTCGGGCCTTGGCCGCATGCTCTCTCATTTTTTTTTTCTTTTATGAAGATCCGTTCAGCTGGGTCTTGAAACTAAATTTTTTCTTTGACGCATTTTTTCTCGCTATTGTCTTTACTTGATTTGGCGAGGTTCGACTCTTGATGGCTATGACGACTTTTTTTTCGGACGGAGTTGGATGATGCATTTCGTTCCTAGTTGAGGCCAATCTCTGTTCTGAATTTGAGTAGCGCCCCGTGTGGGATCGGTAGGTTAGGTCAGGTTAAGCTTAAAGAGGCAGCTGGACACAGCACACACAGACCAACACTGGGTTCGTTGTGATACCTCATAGACACAAAAACGCCATGTGAGCCTAGTCGTCAAACGTCGGTAAGTGGCACAAATTTGAAGCCTTCTTATTAATCGGACCATTTGTTTATTTTTTATCTTTTGCAACTAGGACGTAACTTCGTTTTGAACCGAACTTTTCACCAGTATTCAGATCTAGTTGTGATGGCGCCCATCGTGGCCTCGATGAATGGCTCAGATTTAAAGCCCCCCCTCGACCCTATGTCCGCGGCAAGGGTCTCAAAAGTGTAACCAATCCACCAAAACAAACTGATTTAGCGACTTGTCGGTTCCTCCGTAAAGTTCGCGCGAGCTATGCGGCCATATCTCGGGGCGAAACGATTTAAATTCAATTTGTTTTGAATTAAGCGTGCATGACGTGCGAAACTCCATCAATCGGTTGACTATGTCTACGGATCCATATCCATACGCGCTGAATGATGGTCAATTGGATGATGATGATGATGGTCATTTCGTATCGTAGCAGATGAAGACTGTCGCGCGAGTTACATCTGTATCCACATCCGTTCCCACAGACGTCACCCGACACGTGCATCCGCCGCCCGTTCATCAACCCAATTCAACACCTCACCAAAGTTCAAATTCAAATTGCACAATAGTAATACAATATTTAAATTGCACATTTTTTTCACCTGATCATGTAATTTTGAAACTAAGCATTCTGTTGTAATTAAATAGGACCGACACACTTCGAGTCGGCCAGTTATCATTGTCAACTCGTATCTTGAAGATAGAAAATACATAGTTTAGAAAAAACAAGAGAATATTGTTTTTTTTTCATATATCGGTTGTCGGGAATCATAAGTGGCGCAGTCGTACGGATTCTTAACGCTACGCGTTGTTAATTATTGTTAATTATCGGTAGTGTTTTGTGTGTGCTCGAAGGCTGATCGAGGACCTTTCATCTTTCTACACATCCCAATCACCATCGACAGCAAACTGTGACAACCCTCGAAGGAATATCGAGAAGACATCCGACACCTATCTATTATCGACAGTTCATCGATATATTTACACCGACGGCTCATCGGCAAAGAAAGAATGTTACTCATAATCTTTACGTAAGTCAAAAAAATAATTGAATACTTCCTTTCAATTTCCTTCCCATGCCCTTTACCAAATCAAGAAATAGAAGTAGGCCCTATCCTAGAATTACTATTAGACCAAATTTAAGAAAAATTCCGTTAACAACCATACTCGAAAGTGACCGTGAAAATCTAAGTGTTTCCCGAGATTTACAAAGTGGAAATCTATCAGATCGTTCTTGTGCTAGTTTTGGCCAAAGTTCAAATAGTGGTGATATTGCTTGCGTGATTGATTTAGCAAACAGTAGTAACGATATGGCGAACGTAGTTGAAGTTTTTAACTCCCTCAGAATTCCTGATGCGGTCAAGGACTTGCCAAGATTTGACGGCAACCCTCGACTGCTTCATGATTTCATCAGTAATGTTGAGGAGATCATTTCGCTCATCCCATCCGTGTCACCTGCCTATAACAGGATGATACTTCGTGCCATTCGTAACAAAATAGAAGGTCCCGCGAATGAAGTGTTGAACATGTACGGCACTCCATTGGAATGGGCACAAATAAAAACAAACCTAGTTCTTCACTACAGCGATAAAAGGAACGAAACGTCACTAATAAGAGACCTGCACAATCTAAACCAACGTGGTAAACCTGTCGAAAAGTTTTATAGTGAGATTATAGAAACTTTATCGACAATGATAAATCACGTGCAGTTACACGAGACTAATGCAAGTGTAGTTACCGCGAAACGTGAATTATACTCAGAGATGTGTCTCAACGCATTCTTGGCAGGACTCCAGGAGCCACTAGGTGCGACAATAAGAGCTATGAGACCTAACTCTTTAGCCGTAGCATTCTCATACTGCATTAAAGAGCAAAATACCTTCTACGCAAAGTATGACAACACAAATCCTCAACGGAAAATTCAGGCTCCTCCTGTTTCTATACAGAGGGCTCCGGCAACTCAACAAGTAAACCAACCTATGAACTATTTCAATAACTTTCTACCACAAAATATTCCCCAAAGACAAAATTTCCAGGTACCAAATAGTTTCCAACAAAGGTTTGCTACACCGTTCAATTCAAACAATAGGTTTAACCCATTTAATCAACAACCTAACACTCCATTTAATAGACCGACACTTCCTAGACCCACCCCCATGGATACAAGTTCGGGAAATACTCATCTCCGCCATGGGAATAGTCAGCAACAGCAATTACAACACCCTTTTAACAATAATCCCTTCAGACTTACCGGACCACCAAGAGTTACCAATCCTTTGAACAACAGCTTTTTTAGATCTACTGGACCACCAAGAGTTATCAGTAAAGAATTATTTAATGTTACAGAGACAGAACCAATTGACACCACTAACAGCAACATGACTCCTCTATATTTCCAACCTTCTCCAAACGACCTCTACAGACAGGACCTTGACGGATATTACTCCTATAACGAACAAAATAACATTAACGAACACTGCTTTGAACAGAACTCTAACAATTACCAAGACCAACCTAATGAGAAAAGACAAGACAACCAAAATTACACTGACAACCATGAAATCGATGATGTAAATTTTTCAACACCTGCCTCCAAACACCAACCGGATATATAGATATTAACGCTCATGGTTCAAACCTTCCCTTTATTGAAATAACCTCTCCGTGCGGTCGAAATCTCAAGTTCCTGATCGACACAGGAGCATCTTCCTCATTTATAAACCCTGAATTTGCACACCCGGAAGATATCGAAAAAATTAAAACTATTTACATAAAAACTATCCTAAATAAATATCCGCTGAACGAACAAGTTACATTGCCAATTTTTCAAGAATTTAGGCAACCAGGCCAATTAAGATTTCTTATCTTTAAGTTTCACCAATACTTTGATGGGTTGTTGGGCCTAGACACCCTGACAGCACTAAACGCTAAAGTAGACCTGGCTCAACGCGCTTTAATAACGGATCATACCGAAATTCCCCTACTATTCAAACCAAATCTGACTTCCCCTAAATACATAATCCCACCTAAATCTAAATTTATTGCCAAATTGCCAATCGACATCTGCAACGGAGATATCTACATTCAGAATACCGAAATTACACCCACCTTGTTTGTCCCTGAAGGCATCTATACTACCAAAAATTGGTATGGGTTTATTACTGTAATAAATCGATCCAATAATGAACAAATTCTTTACTTGGAACAACCTCTTGAGGCATCCAAATTCTCACCCTCTGAATTTACGGAAGTCAACAATTTTAATATTGATTATAACTGTGGACCTGACA
This sequence comes from Chloromyia formosa, assembly GCA_964017055.1. Classification (NCBI taxonomy): domain Eukaryota; kingdom Metazoa; phylum Arthropoda; class Insecta; order Diptera; family Stratiomyidae; genus Chloromyia; species Chloromyia formosa. The sequence continues at coordinate 6,005,475 of OZ024819.1, read as the reverse complement.
CCTTTATTCCTCCAGAAGATATCACTAAACTAATTCGAGTAAATCACCTTAGTAAAGAGGAAAAAGACTTGATATTTCGCATATGTCGCGAATATGACGACGTCTTTTACCGGGAGGGACAGAACCTCAGCTTTACTAACAAAATTAAGCACCACCTTTCAACCACGGACGATATACCGATATACACAAAGTCTTACCGGTACCCATATGTACACAAAGAAGAAATTCGGAAACAAATCAACGATATGTTAGATCAAAACATCATCAGGCCCAGTTATTCTCCATGGAGTTCCCCAGTTTGGATCGTCCCCAAGAAGGCCGACGCAAGCGGGAAACAGAAGTGGAGACTAGTGATCGATTACCGTAAACTTAACGAGAAGACGGTAACAGATCGCTACCCCATCCCTAATATATCTGAGATACTGGATAAATTGGGCAAGAGTTTGTACTTCTCAACCCTAGATCTTGCCAGCGGATTTTACCAAATTGAAATGAACCCCAAGGACATCCCAAAAACCGCCTTCACGGTGGAAGGAGGACACTATGAGTACGTCCGCATGCCATTCGGACTGAAGAACGCTCCATCCACTTTCCAGCGAGTGATGGACAACGTACTCCAAGACCTGCAAGGTAAAATATGTCTGGTTTATCTAGACGATATCATTGTTTTCTCCACATCCCTACAAGAGCACGGAGAAAACTTGAGGAAAGTTTTTCAAAAGTTGCGCGATGCCAACCTTAAGGTGCAACTTAATAAATCAGAGTTCCTCCACAAGGAGTTGGCTTTCCTAGGCCATCTAGTCACAACAGACGGGGTAAAACCTAATCCAGAAAAGATCAGAGCGATAAAGGACTTCCCAATTCCTAGAAACCAGAAAGAAATAAAATCTTTCCTGGGATTACTAGGCTACTACCGTAAATTTATAAAGGATTTCGCCAGGCTAACAAAACCCCTTACCGAATGTCTGAAAAAGGGTAGAACCATCCAACTTACAGAAAAATATGTCAAGACGTTTGAAGAGTGCAAAAATTTGCTGATGAACGATCCGATCCTACAATATCCGGATTTCGGTAAACCGTTTATTCTAACAACAGACGCCAGCAACTACGCAATAGGTGCGGTCCTGTCACAAGGCACAATCGGTAATGACAAGCCTATTTGTTATGCTAGTAGGACGTTGACAGACTCCGAGATCAATTACTCCACAATTGAAAAGGAGCTCCTGGCAATAGTCTGGGCCGTAAAGTACTTCAGGCCCTACCTATTTGGTCGCAAATTCCAAATCGTAACCGATCATAAGCCCCTTACTTGGCTTATGAGCCTTAAAGACCCGAACTCCAAATTAGTAAGATGGCGGTTGAGACTCGAAGAATTCGACTATGAAGTCGTTTATAAAAAAGGGAGTACGAACTCAAACGCAGATGCGTTGAGTAGAATAAGGCTTCCTAGTACCACGTCGAATAAACACGTCGAACTAAATGCCAACGAATCTTTTACAAGGGATAACAACACCTCGTTACTTACCGAAAATGGTTCAACCATCCATTCTGCCGAGGAAAACTTGAATGATGGTATCCCAATATCCGAGAGACCATTAAACGAATTCACACTCCAAATTATCCTTGAGAAATCAGAAAGGTCTCCCCAAACTTCACTGCAAATGCCATTTAAGAACCGTCAAAGGCGAACAATACGCATGGTGGACTTCACCGAAGATACCGTGTTAGATCTTTTCAAAAAATTTCTGGCTCCAAACAAACTGAATGCAATTCTCACAACCGATGAAATTTTTAAAACTGTCCAAACCGTATACTCTAAATTCTTTTCTCAATCTAAAACATTCAAATTAATTCGTTGTATGGAAATCCTCCAAGACATAATCGACACCGATGAACAAGACCGGATTATCAATGAATACCATACAAATAACAACCACAGAGGTATAAACGAAACGGTCCTACATCTTAAAAGAAGCTACTATTTCCCTTATTTAAAAGAAAAAATTACTAAAAACATAAACAACTGCGAAACCTGTCAAATCCAAAAATACGACAGAAATCCACATAAACCTCAATTCCAAATCTCCGAAAGCCCAAAACAACCATTAGATAGCATATACATAGATGTATACACTATCAATGGCAAACCAATTCTAACGATCATTGATCGATTTTCTAAATTTGCAGCCGCCTACACCCTCGAAACAAAAAATAGTCTAAATATCTTAAAAGCGCTTAGACATTTCTTCTGTCTTCATGGCATCCCCAAAGTATTAGTAGCCGATCAAGGCACCGAAATGTCCGCCACGATATTTAAGGATTTCTGTGTGCAATATGGAATCTTAACACATTTTACATCATTCCAACAGACCAGTAGCAATGCTTATGTAGAAAGATGGCACTCAACATTGACAGAAATTTACAGAATTGTTTTAGAGAAACGAAAAAAACTTAAACTCAATACTGACCATGACGACATCCTCAATGAGGCAGTCATAACTTACAACAACGCTATACACTCGACAACGAAACTTACCCCTTACGAATTGTTTTCAGGCAGAACACACCCTTTTACTAAAAATCTAAATTATAGTGACAAACACGATTACTTAAAGAAACTTAATGAGTTTAGGACCAAACTATACCCAAGCATCAAAGGTAAAGTAGATGAATTAGTAAACAAGAACATAGAAAAATTAAACAAAAACCGAGAAGAACCTCAAACATTAGAACGAGATGAAACCATTTTTCGAAAAGAATGTAGGAGAAACAAAATTACACCCAGATTTAGTAAGCATAGAGTAAAAAACGACAATATAATTACAGTAACTACTACAAAAGATCAAAAGTTACATAAGTCAAAAATTAAGAAAAGACGTAAATTTCAGGGTAATCATCATGACGCAGGGACAGAAGATGGAAATAACAGACTTGACCAGCAACCACGGCCTACTACCACTACGACTGGGGACGAGTAGAACAATCCACACATACGAAAATCTAGTGCACATCGTCAATCTTGACAAGTACGAGGACGCTATACGTAAGATAACAGACTCACTTTCTAAATTTGACGAAACTAACGACGCAACACAGACAATCGAAATTACGAAACTAAAAATTAAAGAACTAAACCATAAATTGCAAATACTAAAACCCAGATTACGACCCAAAAGAGGTCTAATTAACGGACTCGGGTCACTTATCAAAAGTATCACAGGCAACATGGATGCGAATGACGCTTTACTAATAAATAAAAATATCGAAATGCTTTTGTTAAACCAATCTAATATAAAAACTGAATTCAACAAACAAACAAAATTAAACCATCTTATGATAGAACGATTTGATAACATAACGAACCACATCAATAATCAAACCGATGTAATCCGGAAATACCTAGAACAATCACAAAACAAAATTAATAAGCAATATGATTCCTTGATACATATACAGTACCTTAACAAATTGCATTACAATATCGATATACTGAATGACCATCTGTCAGGAATATCAGAGGCTGTAATTCTAGCTAAATTGAACATAATTTCGAAACAAATCCTAAGTCCACTCGAATTAATAGAAATTTCACAGACACTTGAAAAGCAATCGGTACAAATCCAGTCCGATGAACATATATACGAATTGTTAAACCTCCAAGCCTACTTCAACAATTCCAACATAATTTTCAACATCCAGATACCAATTTTATCCACTGAAAATCTTCCATTTTTCCACATCATACCCCTTCCCATACAAAATACCCAGCTGATATCCTCGAAACCTTACATAATCCTCAACCATAATAGTGTTCAATTTTTTGACGAGGAATGCCCGAAAATCGAAGGAGTCTATTACTGCAAAGAAACAAATAATATGAGAGATTCAAGTACTTCCAGGTGTATCGCCAACATCATAAATGGTACACCAGCATCATGCCAGCTTAAAACCGTCAAAGTAACACCCGAGATAATGCAGCCCGAGACTAACTATATCCTCACCATCAACATACCGGAAACCATGCTAAGTTCGACCTGTGGAACCACAAACAGATCGATATCCGGTACCCTATTGATCCACCACCAGAACTGTCACGTCGAAATCAACGATATCACATACAGTAGCGAAAACACCACCTTTTGGGACGAGATCAGCGTATTTCCACTCAGCATGGACAATTCAACTACCAAGGACACCATCGACTTACTTACCCTCAGAAACACCGAGCTTCCCAATACGGACTTCACGGATATTTTCCAAACATCGATCATCACTAGCGAGACCATGTGGCAGCTTCTTGTCATCCTGTGTGTCATCAGCCTTGCGATCAACCTATACCTACAAATTCAAGCAAGACGAAACAACCAACAACAGAGCCCGTCATCGCTCCAGTCAAGAGAAACCTCTGTACCACAGTTTCTCTAACTGTCGCTCTTCCTAAGGAGGGAGGAGTTACATCTGTATCCACATCCGTTCCCACAGACGTCACCCGACACGTGCATCCGCCGCCCGTTCATCAACCCAATTCAACACCTCACCAAAGTTCAAATTCAAATTGCACAATAGTAATACAATATTTAAATTGCACATTTTTTTCACCTGATCATGTAATTTTGAAACTAAGCATTCTGTTGTAATTAAATAGGACCGACACACTTCGAGTCGGCCAGTTATCATTGTCAACTCGTATCTTGAAGATAGAAAATACATAGTTTAGAAAAAACAAGAGAATATTGTTTTTTTTTCATATATCGGTTGTCGGGAATCATAAGTGGATGTTCACACTGCGTGCGATGCCGAGCCGAGCCGAGCCGGGTCGAGCGATGCGATGAGGTGGGTGTTCACATTGCACGCCGTGCGATGCCGAGCCGAACGATGGCTTGCGATGCAAAGATGATCCGAGCGATGGCTTGCGATGCAAAGATGATCCGGGATGTTCACTGCACGCAATGATGGAGAGTAGAGACCAATTTAGTTCAAGGAATAGAATCTGTTCGACATCATGTCGTTTGTATGCTTGACCCAGTAAATTTATTTCAAAACAGTGCTCTAAAAATGGAACGGCGTCGCCATTGGGTGCATCCCATTAATGAAGAAAGGCCCAGTGTTGGTGAATTTCATCATCTCTTCCGCGACCTCAGACGAGAGGTTTCACAAGCGGATTGCGCAGCGGCGCACCGCTGTGTATAAATGCAAAAATCGGCAGCCGCGGCGGCTTTAGGACGATGAATGTATAAACCGCTCGACTCGCCGTTGCGGCCACCGCCGCGGTTTGTGGAGCGGCGAGATTGCATTTGAATTCAAACCGTTTGTGAAACCACGCCTTCTAAACGCGACCTTATTACGGTGATAATAACCTTTCATTTGAGCCATACTGAATCAAAACCGGAATCCAAAGCGTATATACCCTAGACTTGTACAGACCTAGTTGTGATACCAAAACTTCCAACTGGCAACGGCCATATGCATTAAAAGTGAATTTTCCATATGGTCAGTTTGAGCTGTGGGCATGGATCCAATGAAAAGTTTCATCGTTCATCCATTCGAATTTTGGATATTTACATTTGAACTAACGTTTACAGTAAAGGTTGCCGTTCATTCAATATTATCTTGCCCATTCCCAAAATCAACTAACCAACCCACACTATAAATATTTGTCGCATTTTGCAAGTCGCTAGCATCATTGTATCGAAAGTTATCGCTCATTTTGAAATTTCATCTGTAGGGGTTCCTTCGGTTGGATCTTGCCCATTTTCAATACCAACCAACAAGATCATTCTACAAACATTTGACCAAAATTTCAAGTTTCTAACTTCATTCTATCGAAAGTTATCGTGCAAACGGACAGACAGACAGACAGATATGGCTGAATCGAATCAGAAGATGACCCTCATAATTTCCATGTATACACTGCCACACCGCCGCGCCTAAAAGTCTAGGGTATAAAAGCAGACATACATGCATTTTTTCAGTGTGATCTTACATCAAATACTACTTTACAGCTCGTTCTTGCACCATACTGGCTTCAAAAAGCTTCACATCGCAAAGCATCGCAAGGCCCATAAACTCCGTCGCAAAGCCCATTAAATTCCATCGCCAAAAATCAGCAGCCGGTACTCGCACGAAAAAGCAAAGAAGTTTGTGAAAACATCGGGCCATCGCTCGGCTCATCATTGCATCGCGCGCAGTGTGTACACTCAAAGCGTGATTCCATTTAAAATTGAAGACTTTTCATTTTCTTGCTTTAAAAGCTTGCAATCGCATTGCATCGCTCGACCCGGCTCGGCTCGGCATCGCACGCAGTGTGAACATCCACTAAGTCGCGCGATAATGACCGATAATGAAGTGTGTACGGCGAGAAGATGTCTCCGTGTGTAGCTTCTTCTCGGGACAAAGCGCCGTTCAGACAGCGCGCGGGGGCTCGTCTAAGGTGCTGCTTCTCAGGTGTTTTGGGCGCGATCAAACGACAGAAGACAATCAACAAAATTTAACCGTCATTGCGTGTCGGGATTCGATGCATTAAACAAAATTCGCCCGGCGATGTTCCCACGGACCTTTAGTCATCCATGCGATTAACTTTTCGGTTTTCGGCAGCTCAATTTTTCGTCTATGGCCGAATATGCTCATAGTAGCGGAAATTGTAGAGAGACAACGGAAAAAAAGTGGATAATGAGAGGCTTTTCCGCGGGTCTCATAGAGTTCTCATTACTATCAGGTAATGGACCTGATGACCGTCGTCCGCGCCTTTCACAGGTGAGCGTGGATCAAATTGAGACATTTGGATCAGCCGAGCCGATGACGAGTCGGTCTGAGCCAAAGTCGAAAGTGGATAAAATTGGGGCTAGCCGGACCTTCAAGAAAGGCTCATCAGACAAAGGACCTTCTTGCAGCGCTCGTAAAAAAAATCACATTGACCCTGTGTTGTGCACCTCATTAAATCGCAGCCCACAGTCAATTATCGTTCCAATCAGCACCCTGACAAAAAACGAACTAATCACCATAAGAGCACCGTGTGAACCATATGGAAATCCATGCAAACTGCGCATTGTCCCTTTATTTGACGGTGTGGGAATGTGGTACGGCCGATGTCGGGCAACCCTTCGTGCGCAACACGCTGAGTGTGGGTGGAAGTAGTGGACCGCCGCCGCCGTCTTTTCCAGAAACCGTGACGAAGGTTGCGTGCACTATCCGCTGTTGCCGTCGCGTCATCTAAACCGTGGCAATTAATTCGTCACGGCATCCGTTTTTTTTCCCGACTAGATGACAACATTTTGGAATAGATATGACGTGAATTCGAGGGGTCGTGTCGGTCCGTCCACCCTATCCGCGGACCGATCGCGGTCATTATGTTATTTCCATTCACTCAATTGTTGCACTATACCAATTATTACGCCACGTCACGGATTCGGACATTATGGGAAATTTTCGCCGTGCGGTGACCCTCTGCCGAACTTGTTGCACACACACTCAACAGGGGGCAATCACAATTAAGGACAGCGTGAAGCAAGTGCAGAGGTGGAAAATTTGGAGGGATTTTCTCACGGTATGGGTGTAAGTGATTTATTCCATAAATAAAAGATCAGATCAGAGAGATCTGAAGGTTGCCTGGGTAGGTTCTTCGGCTCTCTGGTTTTGACCCAATCGAACCCTAGATAGGCTTCAAAATCGAATGTATCTGAGACCGTTAGGTTCATTGGCTTTTTATGAACCTTCGAGGCTCTCGAATGTAACAATTGTCCCCAAAGCGATGCTTCAAGTGTTTCGCATTTGGACACTTTGCGAGGAACTGCAGCAGTGAGCATGATAGGTCGAACATGTGCATCAAATGCGGAGGAGAAGGTCACAAGGCTGTAACATGTGATCTAGAGCCAAACTGCATATTGTGCCCGGAAGCCAACAGAGCGAATTGTAAGCATCTGACTGGCGGTAAGTGCCCGGCGTATCGAGAGGCACTAAAGCAAACCCGTAAATAAGTTCGTGCGGTTAAATCTGAACCATTGCCGGGCGGCACAGGATCTGCTATCGCAGACCATCAGGGAGACAGGAGTTGATACAGCAATTATCTGCGACCAGTATAAAAATTTGGGTAGCTCGATTTGGGTTGCAGTTGAGCCAGAGGGCGGGTACCTCTCGACGCCTTTTCACAACTAGATGTCGTCCAAACGAACGCAGGTGGTAGCAATACCTTTCAGGAAGGGAAGTGCAGGCTCTATTATTGGCCTAACGTTCATCAGTACCTCTTTGGCACCAACCGTAGATTGGCGCGTCAACGAAGACCTCACCCACAGGATCGGCACATTCCCTCCCTCCTCCTTCATCCAGCCTTCCTTCGTTTTTACTTGATGTTTTCTTACGGTGGCTGATCTAGGACCAGGGTACTTTGGATCAGAGACCCACGCAATACGCTGGCCTAGCCGGGACCTGAGCGCCACCGAGCCAAGAGCACTCTGGTAAAACATATTTTTGTTGCAGTGGCGGGGCGGCTCGACAAAGCCGTGGTTCGGATACGACCCGACTAAAGGAAGAGCCACGACACGTGGATGGTCCATTAAAAGCTTCGATGAGGCAGCCTTCAAGGAGGTTTTGCTTCAGAGTGGGACCATCGAAGGACTGCAAAGATTGCAAAAGCGCTTAGCGATAGCATGCGACACTTTCAGACCAAGAAGAAAGTCTTAAAATCTGGGGAGGGAGAATTACATACTAGTGGACCAAAGAGATCGCGAGCCTGAGGAGTAGGTGCCTGAAAGCTCGGCGTCTTAGTCAGCCAGATCGACAGAAACACCGCCATACAACGACCTGCGGCAGTAATATAAAACCGCTCGTAGACTATTGAAGCTTGCGATTAAGAAAAGCAAACAAAATTACTATAAACAGCTTTGCGATGAAGCGGATATGAACGCGTACTCAATTGCCCTAACCCCTTGTGGGGCATAGCGCGTCAACTGTTCCATGTGCCCAGTTGTGGGATTCGAACCCGAAACGCCGGTAGTCAAACATGAGACTGATGCCTCAACACACTGCGCTACCGGTCGCCCCCTTGTTCCCCCCAACATGAACTGGAACCCATGGGAGAGAGTTCAACATTGGCCGACGAGGACATACCTGCCATAAAGGAGAATGAACTTCTCCCTGCCGCATTCAGATTTGAGGATTATAAAGTGTCAGGCCCGGATGGGGTCTCCAATAAGGCGTTGAAGGTGGCAATCCGAACAATACCAGAGAAGTTCATCGACTCATTCGGAACCTGCTTGTAGGAAGGGACCTTTCCAAAACCATGGAAAAGGCAAAAATTGGTACTGCTGCCCAAACCAGACAAGCAGCCCGGATAGCCAAGTTCATACCGCCCAATCCGCCTGCTCGACACTATGGGAAAATTTTTCGAGCGGAAAATGTTTAACCGACTGTCCGTGGTGGTGTTGTAATGTACGGTTCGGTGTCCATCCGAAGATGCCCGGATGGCGGAAGCTGTTCTAAATCAGTAAGCGCGGAAAAAAGAGCTCTCTGAAGATCAGTGTCGGAAGCAGTGTCATAACCTCAAAGCCAGCCATTAGGCACCTGGGGGTTATGATCGACGCGAGGCTGAGATTTGGAGAGCACCTGAAGTATGTATGCGAGAAGGCAGCGCCCGCCAGCGTGGCCTTTGCAAGAATTATGCCAAATATAGGCGGTCCAAGATTGAACAGAAGCCTCTTCTGTTCGGTTTACCGAAAGTGCGCATTAAGAGAAAAAACAACTTCGCACGAAGCTGTCTATGTCGTCGCCGGAAAGATCCCAGCCGAAATTCTCATTGACGAAACACGCAGACTCTACCGTGGTCGACGACTGGAAACATCAGAGGCGTCAGAGGATCGAAAAATCATCGAAAGAAATGAATCTCTGAGAGAGTGGCAGCAGCGATGGGAGCAGGCTTCAAACGGTCGCTGGACGCATACTCTCATTCCGGGTATCGGGAAGTGAGTGAATCGGAAGCACGGTGAGATGAACCACTCTACTTGACCCGGTTTCTTACGGGTCATTGCGGATACCGGCAATATTTGCACAGGTTCAACCTGGACGATTCGCCAGATTGTCCCAGGTGCAAGGGCGGTTGCGAAGGACGACAAAACCCCGTGTTGTTTGACCGCCCCAGATTTTCTGGGAACCGTGAACAACCAGAGGCGGTTCTGGGTAGTGTCATAAACCAACAGAGTGTGGTGGATATGGTGCTGCGATCACAACAAGATTGGGCCGCAGTGAGCCGTCATCCACAAAGAGCTCCAAAAAGAAGAAGCCAGACGTAAGTAGACAAATCGTAATGGTGGCTGATCGGCCGGACCGCTGCGAAGTAATGCCGAAAGGTGGTCCCGCAGGGGGTTTCGGGTTTAGTCGGTAAAAATCCGGCATACTTGCTCAAGCACAGCCGTATCTTTTGAAGATTCCTACATCACCGCGTTAAAAAAAGGCTCTAAGGCTGTGACTGCAAGAGGAGGTGCTCAATATGCAGACCGATTGGCATGCATTGCTGTCGAATGTTAAGTGTATTTAGGGTCTTTGCGAAATCCATTTTCCCCGCGAAAAATCGCCCCCAAAAATGTTTACACTGTTTTTAGGACAGCGAAAGAAATCCTCTTTGAGATTTTCCCAGTGAGGGTTTCCACACTTTCCATAAAAAATCGAGAGAAAATCGTCGAAAAAAAATTTGGCGCCCAATGCGAGGTGGACGGCAACTTTTACTGCAGTCCCAACATCGCGATATATCGTAGAAGAAGTTTGGCAGCTCTTGGCCGTTTGCTGCTGCAACGAGTCACTCCGGTGCGTAGAACCGGCTGCCGCAGGAACGAAGTGGACGACAACTTCTAGTGCACAGTCCAAACATCGTGATCTGCCACCCATGTGTAATGAACCATATTCTGGTCGTGTTGCTTCCACCGACAAATCGAAGGCAGCACCGGATGAGTAGTGATCTGTCGGTGGTACGAAACCAGAGGTCGAGGGTCCCATTACACCCGGACCCCGATGCGGCCGTGAGGCTATCTGAGTCGTCGCCTTATTTTTTTTTTATTCCACACTTTTGCCTCCCCTGTTTGTGTTGTCTATCGCCCCAGGCCTATGAATTTTTAACACTACGTAAAGGACAGGGACAACGAGCGGCGGCGAAAACCCCATGTCTCCCGAACTGACCTACAGCGCAAGCATAGGCCGCTGCTTAGCTCGTCGAGCGGGGCCTTTTTTCGACCTTAGGCTCCGTTCCCACGGGCATCTACGGATGCTTACAAAACCGTCAACTAAATATGGCTGAAAGCGCGCATAAATTTCTGCTACGGTGACCCGACATTGGGCGCCAATTTTTTTTTTTTTTTTTTTGCTGGCCCAGCACCGCGATCAAATGCTTGGAAATCGACTGGAATCGAATGAATTTCTACAACGTAACCCCACAGTGGACGCCAAATTTTTTCCTCGCATGTCAAGCCCTGCTTGCGGAAAGGATTTTTTATTTCAATGAAAAGCCAACGCTCCTTGGAGGATAATTCGCGTACACCGCCGCGAGCCTTCCTGCCGAAGTGCGCGCCAAAAATTCTTTGTCAAAATTCGCCCAGGACTGAAAACCGATTGAAAATGCGCCAAATTTTCTCTCGCGCAGGCTCAGTAAGCCGAAAATGCCATCACGGCGGCTGTAGAACCTGTAACGGACGGTTTGGTGGGCATCCGAAGATGCCCGTGGCGACAGAGCCTAAAGCAGCATAGCTGACCGTGCAGGTCGGGCTATGCCATCTGGCGAAGAAAAAGGCTCCTCAACGAGCTAAGCAGCGGCCTATGCTTGCTGTAGCTCAGTTCGGGAGACGTGAGCGGAGTTTTCGCCGCTCGTTGCCCCTGTCCTTTTTAACAAAAATTCATAGGCCTGAGGAAAACAACACAAACAGTTGAGGTAAAAATGGGTAATGGTAAAAATAATGAGGCGATAAGGATGGAATGGTTGGCGGACGGCGTAGATTTCCTCGCGTTCGCATCAATGTCCAGGCGTAATGGGAACCTCGGCCTCTGGTTTCGCACCACCGACAGATCCTTACTCATCAGGTGCTGCCATAGATCTGCCGGTGGAAGCAGCACTACCAGACCAGAATATGGTTCACTACAATCCGTATCCACGAAAAATCGACAGAAAATCGTCGAAAATATTTTTGGCGCCCAATGTGAGGTGGACGGCAACTTCCACTGCAGTCCCAATATCGTGATCTGCTTCACTCATGTCTGAAAATCACCTGAAAAGCGCATGAATTTCTGCTACGGTGACCCCACCTTGGGCGCCAAATTTCGCAGGCACAATACCATGAATCCACTGAAAACACATTTCTGGTCCACCTTTGCATTTTTACCACACGGGGTTACTCCCACGCTAGAAGAAATTTTTTTCGGCGATCCGAAAATTGCGGCGAACAAATTACGGCGAAATGGTGTGCCGAAATGACGGCGAACTGGAAGCCATGTATGGATCATGATTTCTAGCCATCCTTAGTGAATGGCGAGGTGCTCGAAATTCATCAAACTTCCACTGTTGGAATTGCAAGATTCTTGAAAGAGTGTCTTTCGCCGTATTCTCCTCCCCCTGCTGAAGTATAGGAGAGGCGAGGTGAGCGAGAAGGAAAAGGGCTAGAATTATTTTGGAGATGATTCTTTTGTAGTTTTAACCCATTTACATTGAATTTTCCCTGCAACTTTCCGAAAATCAGTTCGCTTCAAGAGGCCATGTCAGAGTACCTTTCATTTTGGCCCCGTGACAGCCCTGGCTGAGAACTCTCTGGCCCCATCAAACACCCACCATCAATTCACCCGTCACACAATTCCAGTTATATGAATAAGGGTCGCTGGGTCACACACCCAAGCCTCAGCTATCTCCACGTCACAATCAGACGAGACCGCGGCAACTCCCCACAGTCGAGAGCGCTCGACTGCTAATTGTTGGGTTCTGTTGTCTGTTCTACAAGTTGATGGAAATTGTTTGCAGATTTGTACCTAATTCGAGACTAGGACGAGTGTGGATGGTGTGATGATTAATTCGTTTGATCTCCGGGACTGCATGTATACCGTAGGCACGAGTCCGATCTTGGTCTTGAATCGAGAGCCATACGGATACACATTCTTCTTCCATCTGGACAGACCTGAGATATCTGGCGACTTGAGATTCGTCGCGACGACTTGGAGGATTGAGAATCGGATCCCGGGGGAGCCTTGATGAAATTTACATTTACATAACATAAAAACACAAACACAATCGCGCGGAAGAGTGGTGTCTTGGCACCTTGGAACGACATCATAGTTTGCCCCTAAGGACAACACGGCTACAAAGTTGTTGCCTGTGCCGAGACCATGGCCTGGATCCGATATGGATCTTGAACCGGGGCCGGGGTGGTGAGAAGACATGAACGACGATGACTACGAAATTCATCTTTCGCGCATTTCAGGCGTAAGATATCGCGACTAGGTTCATGCGATTCCATGCGATTCGCTCGACATCATGAGCTAGACCCGATCCAGAACATACAGCCAACAGTCTCTCTGGTACGTACGTAGAAAATGAAACAACGAAAACGGCGCGACTCACCTTGATTTTATGCGGGGCGCGCATAGGCTAACATGGTTCTATAGTCACAATCGCAACACCTATAAACGGGCGCGCGAGCGCGCGGAGAGTACGTGTTGTGATTGATGGCCATTTCGATCTGATTCACGTTAAGGAAATCGTAATAATTCCAATGTTGAACTCTATTAATTCCACAACCGTGTGTGATGCTTATCGTCTCAAAGACATGGAAATGAGAGAAGAAATATGAAATACCCAGAAACAGCGCGCAAATTATGGGCGTAAGGCGTTTGTTTAGTATTGGGATGTGATGCAATCGCGGTTATTGCATAAGGGCCTCGTGGTTGCGGTGTTGGCACCAGTTCTATGCAGCCTTGAAATGTCCAGGCGAAAGGCCTCTGAAGAGGAACCTTAGGTTCATTCGAGTTTTCGAGAAAATCGAGGGAGAGTGGCACTTTTTTGAAAATCTCTTCACAAACCAATAGGAGATTGTCCGGAAGCCTTTAGGTTCTTCGACATTTCATGAGCCTCGTTTAAGCCTATCCGTCATCCGACTGTGGCTTCATTGGAGCACACCACACATGGACAATTAGCCATGCTCAGTTGCGTACCACCGTCGTGTCGGCCGAAAATCCATAGCTACGATTCTTCGCTCACATATTTATGGTATCTGAAGACGCGCGACTGAATATCTTTCCATCATATAGTACATAACAGATAATGATCGAGAGCCCCATTGTATAAACTCGCCTCGGCTCGCGGTATCTAACCTACTTAAAATCTTTTCTATTACATATACAATTTGAACTTATTTCTTTTTATTATTTTTATTTTCTGTATTTTTTGTTTAAGCGCGCAAAGTAAATTTTTATTGTGTTTGATGTGTGCACTATATATAAATGTACACGTATGTGCTCGCTCCGCTGAATGGAAAATATTGGTTTACGAAGCATGACGCCACGAGTCTTATGAATAAGAAAAAGATTTTCACAAAACAGACGAAAAAAAAAGATTGCACAGATGAAGAAGGAAAAGCAGCAACAGAAGGAACAACGTTGGCTTGCGCCAATCATCTCTCTCTATTTTTATTTTTTTTTATCGTCGCTATGTATCGTCATGCTTCGGCAGATTACCGCGGAAAAATTTCCGGGATATGAACATGACGCGGCAGCGTGATCTATGGATGAAGTGGTCGTATTATCAGACCACCTTATTATCCCATTCCAACAAGCGTACTCGACGAAACTCCTGGCTTCTGTTGTTAATGCTCGCGAGGATCGCGTCTCGGAAATCGAAGACCACGTGATCCTTGGAATGTTGAAGCGCAGTGAAGATGAAGTATCATCCCATATATCAACTGATGGTTGTCTGGAAGTTACTGCAGATATTCGTTAAATTGGAAACATCTACCTACGAAAAAGGGTCCACGGCTCGACTACATTATTCTTATAATTATTTACAAGTTGGGGCCTTCTTATCCGTCTATGGCCTCGCAAAACTCACAAGGGATCCGCCTAGTGTATGCGTGTCAATGAACTTATGGAGGGAGGATCAAGGGCCATCCAAGGACTGAAACATTTGAGCCTTAGGAGAAGATCTTTATAGTATGATACATAGTGCTGACACCTCTAGTTTTATAACCCTTTTTCCTGGCGCTCACCGCGCGCACCTCGCCTTTCAGCAGCGCTGCCCTGACCTTTATGATACCTTGGGGGAGGGGGAGGCTTATGTAAGGCACTTTTAGGATTTAAAGACGCATATTATGCGCCTACAGTAGAGAAAGTCCCTGAGTTCATGAAGGCAGCACGATACCAATGAGGAAAATGGTTAGAATTAAATGATCCTCATTAATTTGTAACCATTTTCCTAGGGCTCACCGCACGCACATTCGCATATTTCAACAGCGTTCCATCAAAAATTCGCAAAGGGCAATGGATATCCCGGAATGCCACTCAAAAGTGACCAAAGGTCACTAAACGTCTCGGAATGTCTCTCAATGGTCCCCAGAGGTCTCTAAATATCCCGGAAGGTTTTTAAATTTCCTCAAAAGCCCTTAAATGTCTCTGAATATTTTGGAAGGTCTTTATACGTCTCTAAAGGTAACTCAATGTCTCGGAACGCTCCTCCAATTTCCTCAAAAGCACCTAAAAGTCCATGAATATTCCGGAAGGTCTCTAAATATTCGGGAAGGTCCCACAAAAATCCCTAAAGGTCTCCGAATATCGCGGAAGGTTCTTAAATTTCCTCAAAAGTCCTTAAATATCTCTGAATATTTTGAAAGGTACGGATATTTATACGTCCCTAATGGTAACTCAATGCCTTGGAACGTCCCTGAGATTTCCTCAAAAGTACCTAAAAGTCTCTGAATATTCCGGAAGGTCTCTGAAAGGTCTCTATATTCGGGAAGATCCCGTAAAAATCTGCAATGGTCTCTGAATATCGCGGAATTTTTTTCCAAGGTCCCGGAATAGTTCAAAAAGTCCCCCAAAGGTCTCACCAAATATTGGCTATATTTGGTTCCAATGGCGTAGATGCTTTTAGAGCAAGCAGGAAAAGGAGCGACTCCAGAATATATTGCTCTGACTCTTTTCACCTCACCACACGCTACACGCGCACCTCGCCTTTCCTGTAATTTAGCGAGACTTGCACACACCCCAAGATCCTTTACTCTCGTCACTCTCTTCCTGGGGAGCGGCTCAAACATAGGAATGGGATTAAAACTACAAAAAAGGCATCTCTAAAATAATTGTAACCACTCGTTTTTACGGACTCACCACCTACTTCAGCAGCGCTTCAATGAGCGCACTTGGGCAGCGCTGCATCATCAGTCAAGGACCTTGGGTTGAATTGAAATCCCACATCCACGAATGAGCTTCATGGGAAGAGCACGAAGGGTGAGGTGTACGCGTAGCTCCTGGCCAGCCCGTAGAAAAGGGTCAAACTTATTTTATTATTATTATTACAAGTTGGGGCCTCTTTACCCATCCGGTGGGTACTGCGAACATGGAGAGGTCTATTGTGTCATAGCCCATATTATTGCAAAAGACTCTTCATACCATTTTTATGAATGGCACTTCCTGATAACTGCAGGCCTCAACGTAGCTTGCCCCAGAAACTTAAACCTAGCCCCGCGCGATTGCCGGGCATTCGCACAAGATGTGCGTAGTGGTTTCATCTCCCTCCGTACACAGACGACATTCAGTTTCGCTAGACGGGCCCATTTCATTTAAATGGTATCTCACCTAGTGATGGCCCGATAAGTATCCCACAAGAACCCTTAACCCCTCAGACTATTCTCTAATAACCATTTTGGCTGAGGTGATGCTCAGACCACAGTTTTAGATTAGATTGTGGAATGAGCGTTGAACCCCGCAGGGTACAGAGCACTGAGGCCGGATGGCCTATTGTGCTATAGCCCAGAGTCTGTTATCAGACCTAAACCTGTCAATCGAATTCGATCGAGCTAATAAATTTGCTCAGGAGGTGGAGTGACACTAAAGTGATATCATCAGCCTCCGGGTAGGCGGCTACAAAGCAGTCTCTGCGTCGCCGGGCCAAGGCGTCGCAATCACATATCGACATATGGGTCGATGTCTGATGACCAATTTTGACAGCTTTTTGACCATTTTTTGGTGGATTTTTTACCAACCATTTTGACGGAATTTTGACAATTTTTTACGCCAAGTATTTTTACGGTTTTGTGACCAATTTTGACAGTTTTTGACGAATCTGTGACCATTCGGGCGGGGGATTTTTACCATTTTTTACCGCAAGTATTTCTACGCTGTTTTGGCCAATTTTGACAGGCTTTTGACCATTTTGAACGGATTTTTCACCAATCATTTTGACAGTAATGTATTGAGTGTTTTTTGCAATGTGCAAGTGTGAATTATTTCAGTGAAAATTGGAATTTTTGGTGACACTTGATTTAATTATGCATACCAACTTAGTGTTTCTTGCAATGCGTGCAAGTGAGTTGTGGGGCTTGAACCGCAAACGATCGTGTTTCGAGTAGCAAGTACCGAGCTAAGCTGCAGACGCAAGCTAAGTTTGGGGCGAGCGGCGTTTCGGGTTCGAATCCCGTCCATGACAACGTTCGTGGCCATGGATGTGCAGGAGGTGCATGCTGGCAACTGCATTCTCCGAAACCAGTTTACGCCGCCGAAACGTCCACATGGAACAGTTGACGCTCTACGCCCCACAAGGGGTTAAGGAAATTGAGTATGCTAAGTTGGTATGCAGAATGAAAGCAAGTGTCACCCAAAAATTTCAATTTTCACTGAAATAATTCGCACGTGCACATTGCAGGCGGCCAAGGCCCGACGTCGGGCTGTCGCGCCACGATGATGATGATGACATTGCAAGAAACACTGAATACATGAAGTAAAATTGCCAGGGAGCGAATATCTCCACTTCTCACCCTCTCTCCACCCCCTCTAGTGAGTTATATAAAGTGTTTCACACCATCTAAACCTCCACGGTCGAGCTTTCAAGTAGAATCACGCCTTCACGGCTTGTACTAACAGAATTCTCCCACTTTCGTGGACGACTTGCACACGGATAGCTGCAAAGATGCAAGACCTGTTGAGTGCTCCTATCCGTACGAAACCACTAAGCTTGGAGAATTTAAATAGAGGAGAGAATTTGAGAATAAAAAGTATTCGTCCCGTTGTGGGGCTTGAACCGCAAACGACCGCATTTCGAGTAGCGAAAAATGTCCGTCGCGCTACCGAGCTAAGCTACAGATGCATGCTAAGTTGGTATGCAAAATGAAAGCAAGTGTCACCAAAAATTCCAATTTTCATTGAAACATTTTGACAGATTTTTTACCATTGTTGACGAATCTGTGACCATTTCGACGGTGGTTTCGATAATTTTTGACAATTTTTGACCCCAAGTATTTTGACGGATTTTTTACCAACCATTTTGACGAATTTTTGATCTTTTTTCACGGATCTGTGACTGTTTTGACAGGGTTTTAACCATTTTTGACAATTTTCGATCCGAAGTATTCTTACGGTCTTTTTTTACCAATTTTGACAGACTTCTGAGCATTCTTTACGGATTTTTTTTACCAACCATTTTGACAGATTTTTGACAATTTCTACCCCAAGTATTTTTACGGTTTTGTGACCAATTTTGATAATTTTTTACGAATCAATGAACCTTCCGAGGAGGGTTTTAACCGTTTTTACACCCCAAGTATTTTGACAGATTTGTTTACCAATTCTGATAAATTTTTGGCAATTTTTGACGGATTTTTAACCAACGATTTAGACGGATTTTTACAATTTTTTACCCCAAGTATTTTAACGTTTTTGTGACTAATTTTGGCCGAATTTTGACCATTTTTAACGAATCTGCGACCATTCTGGTGGGATTTTGACCATTTTTGGCCGCAAGTAAAATATTTTTACGGTGTTTTCATAAATTTTGACAGACTCTTGACCCCTTTTTGACGAATTTTCTATCGACCGTTTTGACAAATGTTTGACCACTTTTTAGGGATCTGTGACCATTTTGACGGGGTTTTAACCATTTTGGACAATTTTTGATAAAAACTATTTTCACGGATTTTTCACCAATTTTGACAGACTTTTGGCTATTTTTGACGGATTTTTTTTTACCATTTGGACAGATGTTTGACCATTTTTCACGGATCTGTGACCATTTTGACGGGGTTCTGATTATTTTTGACCTCAAGTATTTTTACGCTTCTTTTTTTTATCAATTTTGACAGATTTTTGACAATTTTTGACGGATCTGTGACTATTTTGACGGGGCTTTAAACATTCTTGATCCCAAATATTTTGACGGATTTTTTTGGATAGATTTTTGACCATTTTTGATGAATTTCTAATCATTTCGACGGGGTTTTCACAATTTTGACAATTTTTGACCCCATTTTGACAAAAAAGAAACAATTCTTCTCTGGCTTATGACTCCATCGTAAATTTTTAATTTATCTCCAATCTCACTCACATTTGCCACGTATCTTTTCAGCTGTGCCAAAAACTCTCAGATACACAGACATTTTTGTCTATTGTTGAATTCGTTGGGTCGGTTTTTTGGTTTTTTTGGTTTATGAGTTTTTTTTTATGAACTGTGGCCTTTGTGTGCCTGTTGGGTTGACTTTCATTTTGTATGTTGTCCACTCTTGAATCAGAGATATATGCACATTTATGAAACGCTGGTGCTGTACGACAATGATGATGACGATGACGATGTGATGGCATATCCGTTGTGCCTTTCCCCCAAAGCAAAAAGCACACGGACCAGAAAAAAAACAGACAACAACGACCAGAAAGAAATGTTCCAGCAGGAACAAAAAGAGTGTGTAGTAAATTTGAACTGTAGGAGGGTTCGCGCGGACGGATAGGGTACACAGTACGGTACGCTTATATGGGCTTTGTGAAGACCCATGTGTCGTGTCTTCTCTTCCTGTTTCGTGTATGTGTACTGTGCCAAACCCAACCCAGATTTTTTTTCCAGTTTTTTTTTTTTCAACCCATCCGTCCGTTGTCCATTGCCGAGGGTCTTCTTGGCCGGATTCCCCCCTAAGCAATTCCCCCTCCCGGACCGCACTCGGACTCACAATTCGACCGTATCTATATGGGTGTATCGTAATTTCACATTCTACGCGCGCGAGTATAGTACGAACGCGTGGCTCACTCCATCTCTCGATGGAGATGGAATAATATATTGTAATTTTAATTTCTCGTGTTTTCTGTTTTTCCTACAATTTTTTTTGTTATTATTTTAGTTGTTGCCTGTTTTCGTGTCTGTGTATCTATCGAAATATATGGCTCTTTGCGCGGACGGGGGACCGCCGGAGGCCGGGCCGAATAGCCTCTTTAGAGAGCCCCAAACTCGATATATTCTTTCCATTTTCCACCATTTTTTCGGACACGGTTGGACAGCCGAGCGTTACAATATGTGAAAATAGATGTGAATGAATTATAAATGGAGAGAAGACCAACAAAACACGCTCGAAAAAAAAACAGAACCAGTAAAAATCTCAATAGAAAAAAAGCCAAGTACAATACTGAAAAAAAAAATTCATGTACAGTTTTCATAGAGTCGGCCACGAACGTTACAGATTTATTGTATAGCAGGCGGACGATATCGGAGGACCGAAGTCAGGCCCGGGGTGGGACGACGAGCGACATGGCAAGACATGGCCATTACAAATTAAAAATTTAAAAATTGTTTTTCATTTCAATTTCATCATCTCTTTCTTAATTCCGTCCGGATTACAACACCTGCCCGCCTGAACGTCTGATCCAAAAAGGCGACCATCACTCAAACTCTATCCACACTCGGAGACTTTCACGCAACCGTGCACTATCCGTCCGTTGATTTGCTCGATGGCTAAGTGGTCCATGTGTCAAGGATTAGAGCCGGATTAGAAAGACAAGACAAGATGCTCTCTGTTGATCTATTGATTTAAGACAAAACAAGCAGTCGAGCCACTCAGGGCTCCGGCTCAGAGAAAATTGTTTAAGAGCCGCGTCTCGCGTCACGTCGCCAGATTCATTTGTCGGGTCATTGCAAGGAGACGAACAAAAAAAAAAGAGCCGATAGTGTGGGAAGTGGGTCTCTGTTGGATACCCGCAAGGCTTCTTTTGTTTTTTTTTAAAGGTGATGATGGAAATCTTCCAAAGATACCGACTAAAACCAAAAAAAACACCTCCCACTGCCATTTCCTCCCTGCGGAACTACCTTTCGGCATTACTTCGCAGGGATGGCCTTGGCTAATCAGCCACCATTTCGGTTGCCCGACTTACGCCTAGCTTCTTCTTTGCGGAGCTCCTTATGGATGGTGCAGACCATCAGGCTCACCGCCTCCCAGTGTTGTGATGATTTCAGCATAATTTCCACCACATTCTGCGGATTCACCTCACTCTCCAGTTCCGCTTCTAATTGTCCGCGGCTCTCTGCAAATCTGGGGCAGTCGAACATAGCACAACTACTCCCTTACATCTGGGGCAGTCTGAAGAGTCATCGAATTTAAACCTGTGCAAGTACTGTCTGTATCCGCCGTGGCCCGTAAGGAACTGGGTCAAGTAGAAGTTCACTTCCCCATGCGTTCGTTCCACCCATTTTCTTATATTAGGGATCAAGCTGTAAGTCCAACGACCAGTCGATGCTTGTTCCCAACCCTCCTGCCATTTCCCGAAGGAGTCGTCCCTCTCGATGCTCCTCTGTTCCCCCGACATCGCAGATGGTTCCAGGGCTCGGTTTCGAAACAACCTCTCCGATTCATCGACCAGGATATCGATTGGGATCATTCCGGCGACGACGTACGTGGCCTCGTGTGATATCGTTCGGTATGCAGAGCATACCCTCAACGCACTTCTTCTGTACACCGAACTGATGATTTTGATATTGCATTTAAATTGTAGCGCGCTACCCCATACCGGCGATGCATAGAGCCGAATAGATGTTACAACTCGAGACAACAGGAGTCTTCTGCTTGCTCTTGGGCCACCTATATTTGGCATCATTCTTGACAAGGCCACAGTAGCTGGTGCTGCCTTGTTGCATACATAGTTCAGGTGCTCACCGAAACTCAACCTCGCATCGATCATAACACCCAAGTACCTAATCGCCGGCTTAGATGTTATTACACTTTTCCCGACCCTGATCTGTAGAGACCTCTTCTTCCTACGTTTGCTGATAAGGACAGCTTCCGTTTTCTGTTTAGCTAGCTCCAGTCCAACGCTTTCCAGCCACAACTTGATGGTCATAATTGCTTCGCTAGCGTACATTTCGACATCACGTGGGTCGTTCGCTACCATAACGACCGCAATATCATCAGCAAACCCAATTATCGTCACTTCCTGGGGTAGCGGAAGCCTGAGAATTGCATCGTACATAATGTTCCAAAGTAAGGGACCGAGCACAGACCCCTGCGTGACGCCCGGCTGTCACTACATATTCTTTAGATCCCTCGCTCGTCTCATACTGCAGGATCCGATGCGAAAGGTAAAGGTACATGTTCCATGCGACGGTAGCTCAGCGACGATAGCTATGCGACGATAGCTATGCGACGAATGCTCATCGACGATCGTGCACGCGGTGTGTTCCTCGAAGCGATCGCGACTTGTCTATGCGTGGATTACGAATTCGCAATGTAGATAAAATATATGCGTATGTAAAACGTACTGTTCACGCCAGATGCCAGTCATTTATTTGCTGATGTGATTGTCAATTAACTTATTCACTATCTTCATTAATTTAACCGACTCTGGGCATCGACAAGCATTTTCCTTGGTTTGCATACCATCCACCCACCTCAGTCAGCCGAGATGTTCACCAGCGATCGCGACTTCTCTGCTATGTGCAACTCGCCTTCCATATACAACACAAGTACGCCACAAACAGCCGACCCCGCGCACGCACAAGTAATCGCCAAAACATAAATTTTTCTCGCCATGCACAACGACCAACTCGACCAAACGACATGCACGACAGCGATTGCGACTCTCAAATATGATGGCGACGATATCCTACCCCCTGCGATGCGACTGACGAAGCCATGCGATCCTCGCTCGCGAGCGTAGTCGCAGTCGTTTGGAGGATAGCTCCATAGACTATACACACAAATAGTGCTCAGCGCTGATCGCTGAGCTGGGATCGCTGCGCTGTCGTCGCATGGATCGCCCCGAGGAACATGAACCTTAACTCTTTAATTATTTCAGCCAGATAATCGGGAACATCCATCTTTTGCAGAGCTTCATGGATGCACTTTCAGCTAGCGGAGTTGAAGGCGTTCTTAATGTCGAGTGTCACCACCGCGCAACATCTGCCCTTGCGCAAAGCATCCTTTGCTAGGTTGTTAACCCTCATGGTGGCGTCAACTGTGGACCGCGCACGTCTAAAGCCATATTGTCTTGTCGACAGGCATTCCCCTTCCTCTATGAACTCCGATAACCGATTGAATATTATCCGCTCAAGTACTTTCGCCGTAGTGTCCAACAGGCATATTGGGCGGTAAGAGTTCGGTTCTCCCGGTGGCTTGTCTGCGGTTTGGGCAGCAGTACCAGTTTTTGCCTCTTCCATTTATTGGCCAAAGTTCGTCCCGACAGACAAGTTTGAAAGGTGTCGATGAACTTCTCCGGTATCGTTCTGATTGCCAACTTGAGCGCCTTATTGGGAACTCCATTTGGCCCTGGAGCTTTACCCGCAAGGCTGATTGAGCTGGTCGGTCCGCACCTGCTCTTTATTTGTCAACATTTAGGCACACTTCCAATTTCGATAGATAGATAGATGATAGATGGCTCGTGGCCCATAAAAGAGCCACAAGCACTGCGACAGTAAGTCCTGGAGAGCAGGACTAAATCTGCGTATCCAATTTGCTCATCTCGATAAATCGACGTAGATGGCCAAGTTTGATCGAGGCTACGTTATCGGCCATGGGGTAGGCAATGTGCAAGCATACAATTGGAGCTTCACATTCACAGAGGATGTGTTCAGGGATTTCGTCGTCGGCTTCACAGAAACGACAGCAAATCGAATCCCCTCGATATAAGGCCGCAACTTCTCCATAGCCCACAAAACCGCAAGGCATACTTTCTCCGTAGTGGAGTACTTTCGCTCTGCCTTGCTAAGCGATCTGCTTAGACAGCAGATCAGCTTTTCACCCTCACTATGAGTTCGGCTCAAGGAGTTGGTGCTGGTGTCATTGGACCGAACACCAGGATCTCAATAGCTACGGGCACTTGGCCTAGCGTTTTCCAAGCTGATATCCATGCAATTGAGGTTTGCGCCAAGGAAATTGTGTTCAAGAAGCTCACTGGTGCTAACATCATTATCTGCTCTGACAGTCAGACAGCTATTAAGGCTCTTTCTTCACATAAGTTCTCATCGAAGCTAGTGAAAGAGTGTTTTGATACCCTTCAATGTCTGGCAAACCGGGTCACCCTTTGTTGGGTACCTGAACATCGGGGCATTCATGGCAACGAAGCTGCGGATGAACTTGCTAGGCAGGGCTCATCGGACAAA
Organism: Chloromyia formosa; assembly: GCA_964017055.1. NCBI lineage: Eukaryota > Metazoa > Arthropoda > Insecta > Diptera > Stratiomyidae > Chloromyia > Chloromyia formosa. The sequence continues at coordinate 5,980,910 of OZ024819.1, read as the reverse complement.
TTCTTCGGACCTGATTTCTACTGCGGTCTAAGCTGGGCCACAGCCAGGGCGCTGGTGAGGGATTGGTCTGCGGGCGAAAGGCTGCGCCACTGGAATAATCTCCCGGGATTACGACAGTCCAAAGATCGTATCAACCCCTACGGTCTACAGAAGCCAGCCGATTGGGCAGAGCTGACCTGAGACTGGTCGTTGGTTTCCTCACGGGACAGCACTGGGTGAGATATCACTTAAAAAATATGGGCCTGTCTACTGAGACGACTTTGCCTGGACGATATGGAGTCCACCAAACACCTTCTCTCCACGGTTGCTCCCGCCAGGTTCATGTTTCTTGGAGATTCCATCGTGAGCTCCGGTGTCATTAAGAGTACTGCTACAAAGGACCTACTGGCCTTTATCAGGTTGGTTGAGGGTCTTTTGGATTAGTTAAGGCTATGGCACAATAGATCTTATGGTAGCAGTGCCTACCACCTGGGTACCTTAGCCTGCCTTTATTTAATAATAATAATGAGTCCGGCTCAATACCGCTCCCAACCCAACATCCGAAGCATCTGTCTGGATCTGGAACGGCAAATCGTAATTCGGACAAGTCAGGTTAGGGGCAGAAGATAGATTGAGAAATGCAGCTTCCCAATCAGCCGACCACCCAAACTTCCTGTTCTTTTTTAGCAACTTTGTCGAAGGGCTCGACTAAGAAAGGCGAAAAAACCGGAAAAACCGACGGTACCACGACAGCATCCCCAGGAACTGACGTACACCCACCCATTCGTGGGGGCAGCTATATTTTGCACACTAGTTACTTTGTCCGGATCCACATCATGTAGCAGGGGCATTTTGGAGGCCAAAGGGCATAGGTACGAACTCGAACAAACCCCTACCCGGTACGGTAAACGTAGTGTACTTCCGGGGCTCCTTGGCCATTGGCACCTGCCAATACGCCGATTTGATATCCACGGAGCTCAAATCTTTCGCGTTCCTGAGTTTGACCAGCTGCGCAGGAACATACGACAAGAGATAGGCATCACGCTCCGAGACCTTATTTAGTTTCCGATAGTCCACGCAGAAACGAGATGAACCATCTTTGAACACAATTGGCGAGGACCAAGGACTCGTTGATGGTTCTATAGTGCCTGCTTCTAGCATCTCATTCAGTTCCTTATCCATCTGTCTCTGCACAACTGGCGAAACTGGGTAATAGCGCTCTTTTATCGGAGACGAAGTAGCTGCAATAACGTGTTCAGCCGAAGCGAAAACTCTGTGTCTAACAGTTTTCCCAACTGATCTTCCTCCGTCTCCGAAAAACACTTCTTGATTTGAGCTGTGCTCCCTGCATATCCTTGATCGCAGACACGAATTCCCAATTCTCCCTGCGAAGATTAAGCACTACTCTGAATTAGCGAATAAAGTCGACCCCCGTGTAACGGACGGTTTGGTAGGCGAAGATGCCCGTGGGGACGGAGCCTAAGGTAGCATAATTGACCGTGAAGGTCGGGCCGTGCCATCTGGCGAAGAAAAAGGCCCCTCAACGAGCTAAGCAGCGGCCTATGCTTGCTGTAGCTAAGTTCGGGAGATGTGGGCGGCGTTTTCGCCGCTCATTGCCCCTGTCCTTTACGTGTTAACAAAAATTCATAGGCCTGGGGAAAACAACACAAACAGGGGAGGTAAAAATGTTGATTGATAAAAAAAATGAAGCGATAAGGATGGAATGGTTGGCGCAGATTCCCTCGTGTTCGCATCAAGATCCAGGCGTAATGAGACCCTCGGCCTCTGGTTTCGTACCACTGACAGATCCTTACTCATCAGGTGCTGCCATAGATCTGCCGGTGGAAGCAGCACTAACAGATCATAATATGGTTCATTACACCCGGGGTGGCTTCCTGTGATAACACCTTCACCACTAACACACTCAACCACTTCAATCGCCCCTTTCAGGCTGACAGGCACCCATCCCATCCACTGAGCAGTTACCATCTTCCAGCTTTACGGCAACACCCTCGTCCATCACTAGCTCGACCGCAAGTTTTTCCAATTTAAGCCCACCCGTACCCCCCCCCCCCCCCCCTAATATGGCGCCCGAGTCCAATCAGCTCCTTGCCGAACACGTTTATAATCAAATGGCCCCCCCCCCCCCCTCCCCCAACCATTATTATTAGCCGGACACACAAGCGGGCGCCCCTTTTCCTCTTAATTCCCCACTCTCACGTCTTCCAGGGCGTTCAGCGATCTCTCCTTCCTTCCCCTTACTACTCACTCGACCGCCTTGTGAGTTGGCTTCTCGTTTCCCGATTCCGAGCCCCGGGCTTGGGCGGTCCATATCCGCACAGTCAGGACATCTAGCCTGTGTCCTGACGACCACAACCGAAGCATCTTCTCCGTTCGCCGCAGTCCCTCCAAAGGTGTCTCGGCTGATGGCAGTTCCGATTGATTCCTTGATCCCACCAAATGCCTAAGTCAGGCTCGAGTAAACCTCGTGTCTTCCCTGAGAGCGGTGGAACGAGCACCTCCACCGCAGCCCTAGTAGCATCTAATGGACTGCCCAATTTTAGAAACTGTACTACCGAATAAGGACAGGGCAGCACTCCTTGGAGCGCTGCAGAAGTACATGAGGTGCGCACGAAGCGCGCTGTGAGGGAGCTTACAGAGGTTAGAATTATTGAAGAGACTGTCCTCATTAATTTGTAATCTCTCCAAGGGGCTCACCGCGCGCTTCGCGCGCACCGCGCCTTTCCCATATTTTTGACTTATCGTTGAAGACAATGGAGGGGATGTTAGGCTTCCTTTAGGATCCATTTCATCACCGCCTAGACTTCGACTAAACAACGAAGGATACCTCTGAACCGAAAAGGGAGCGTTACACCATCCATTGAGGACCAGTTGGAGCTGCAGAAATACGCGAAAGGCGAGGTGCGCGCGAAGCTCGCGGTGAGGCAGCTTACAGCTCCAAGGAGCGCTGCCTTATCCTTGAAGACAATTGAGGGGATTGTAGGCTTTCTCTAGGATCCATTTCATCAACGCCTAGACTTCGACCAAAGAAAAAAGGATACCTCTGAATTGAAAAGGGAGCGTTACACCTCCCATGGTGATGAAGGACAAGGTAGCGCTGCAGAAATATGTGAAAAGCGAGGTGCGCGCGGTGAGCCAGCTTTAAAAGGTTACAATTATCGAAGAGACTGTCTTTATCAATTTGTACTTTCTTCTAAGGGCTCACCGCGCGCTTCGCGTGCACCTCGCCTTTAACATGTTTACGCAACGCTCCGAGGAGCGCTGCCTTATCCTTGAAGACCCGCATCCTTGAAGCGCTGCAGAAATACGCGAAAGGCGAGGTGCGCGCGCGGTGAACCAGCTTACAGAGGTTACAATTATTCAAGAGACTGTCCTCATCAATTTGTACTTTTTTCTAGAACTCACCGCGCGCTTCGCGCGCACCTCGCATTTCACATATTAACGCAGCGCTCCAAGGAACGCTGCCTTATCCTTTACAACAATTGAGGGAATGTTATGCTTTCTTTGGGATCCATTTCAGCAACGCCTAGACTTCGACGAAACAACAGAGGATACCTCTGTATTGAAAAGGGAGTGTTACACCTTCCATTGAGGGATAAAGGATAAGGTAGCGCTCCTTCGAGCGCTGCAGAAATATGTGAAAAGCGAAGTGGGCGCGAAGCGCGCGGTGAGCCAGCTTACAAAGGTTACAATTATTCAAGAGACTGTCCTCATTAATTTGTAATTTCTTCCCATATTTCTGCAGCGCTTCAAGGAGCGAGGATACCTCTGAGCTGAAAAGGGAGCGTTGCACCTTCCAGTGGGTCATAAAGGACAAGGCGAGGTGCGCGCGAAGCGCGCGGTAAGCCAGCTTACAGAGGTCAAAGTTAATGAAGCGACTGTCCTTATTAATTTGTAATGCCTGTTAGGGGCTCACCACGCGCTTTACGCGCACCTTGCTTTTCCCATATATTTGCCTTATCCTTTAAAACAATTGAGGAAATATTAGGTTTCCTTTAGGGTCTGTGGAACGTTCCTGTTTCGCAAAAATTAAGAGAATTCTCTCTATTCAACTAGAAAGAATTTTCACAAAACTTAAGAAATTTCCGCTTTAGGACCTACAAATCCTCCCGAATGGGTTCTAGGGACCTTGACAAAACAACGAAGGATACCTCTGAGCAGTAAAGGGAGCGTTCAGCGCTTCTGAACCCTAACCCTGGCTAACCGGTAACAGGAGACATCAGACTGACACCTCACGCACTGACCTACCGGCCTCTCCCCTTCGAAATTTTGAATATCTTTGAAATGTGGGAGTGGAATTCCTTGGAGAAATACTGCCTAAAGCGGAAATCTACTTCGAGAAATCCGCTTTAGACAGTACCAAAGTAGCCGGTCGTCTGAGACCCGGTGATTAGCAGGTGTATGATTCGGAGATTGTCCTAAAAGGACCAATCCCGGAAAATGGATTTGTAGTAGTGTAACTCAAAAGTTTCCTCTGGGCCATCCGTGTAAGATTCATCCGACCCAGTCACTTGGTTAATCTGTAATTATCAACGTGGAAAGAGAGGTCCCCCAAATTTTGTTATTTTCTTTTTTTTCGATCATGGCACGCTTATGACGGAGAGCTTAACGGTTAGCATATGTGGGGCAACTTTGGATGACTTTTGCCAGTGAAACATATAGCGCCCAAAGTGAGGCACGCAATCATGACCCCCTGGGATTAAAGCCGGCCGCATCTTGGACGTAGGCAGGGCAGCTCGCGCAGAGCGAACATGACATTGTTGTTCTAACAATTGTAAAAATCTGATTTTACTACAACAATGCCATGTGCGCGCTGCGCGAGCTGCCCTGCCTACGTCCAAGATGCGTTCGGCCTAAGTGTCTCACGGTTAGACTGTTGATCACGTTTCTCACTTGGTTGGTTTGCTAGCCACTTGGTTAGTCTGGGGGCGTCTGTGAAGCTGGACAATCCTGCATTTCATCAAGAACGTCTAAACGTCCGAAAGAGGGTCAAGGGTTACTTAAAAAAAGCTTGGATCTTAAAAACTTACTCCCAATTTTACGAGCTAACAAACTTCGGAAAGAACCATCAAATCAATCGAAAATGATCCACCAAAAGCTCTGGTCAGTTCTGGATTCTTGACTGAACCCTTATACAGGGTTTCCGTGGGGTCTGCCACGACCAGTCCGACCCGCTGCTGGAACAGCATATTATCAGTAGCACCTGAACCACTACTGTTCAACGATTAGCTTCCACAGGCCTCGGTCCGAGTTTACATCAGTTTTGAAATAATTGCAGACGAGACAAACCTCGGGAACCTTGCAAGACACTTGTGCCGTTTGAGCCTTCTTCCAGCCGAGGTCTTTTCAATGGAACCGCTGCGCTGTTATGCAGATTGCCGTGATGCAAAGGCACGAATTGTACTAGTCACGAGTCGCACACAGAAAAAAAAGGAAAAGATAAAAAGATTGTGGCCACTGTGTGTGAGAGATGCCACTGATGGTGCTTCCGTACAACATTCCAGCAAATCTTCAGGGCGGCGGCGCGGCCACATATTGTGTGAATGTGGGCTTCGTTTTTTTTTGTGTGGTCGTCGTCCACTTCCTTACCGCGTCCGATTGAACGTTGGGATAAAAGATGTCTCAATATGCGATGCTTCGGGCATCGTGTGATCTCGAGAGCCTCTTGAGCTCCATCCAAACGGCTGTGGCACATTCTGTCCTTTATGCTCCCACCCCCCCTGAGCCTAGGCCAACATAGAATTGTCGGTAGACATTCAGGCGAGCGTGGATCATATTTATTTTGTTTTTATTATCATATATAAAATATTTTTCCATTCAAGAGACATAACCGACGACGATTACGATTTTGTCGTAGAGCTTGCCTGGGCCTTGGAAATGTGAGAGATCCTCAGGCGCACGCGCGCCACTACGCTCCTTTTAATTGTGCCCAGAACAGAGACACAGGAGAGGAAGGCTTTGCTTTGTCCGAAATATTTGCATAGTGTGGCACACCGTATCTATGGTCCCGTGGAAAATCTGCCACCGAACGAAAATGTATAAAATATTTTCCTATTGTTAGAATTGTCACGGAATCCGCTTCCTGAATATATTTTTATACGGCGAAACGAATCGAAGAAAAAGATCTTTCTCTATTCAGTCGGGAGGATAGAAGTGCACGCAGGAGGTCTCAGGAAATCTGTGTGCTGAGGACGAGATTCACACTAATGATGACCCTCGGCAAAGATCTTTGGGCTATTGAAACGTGGTCCCACAGTTGTGCCACGGCTTAGTTTTCGACGAAAAACCCTCAGAGGGTCGGAGTGGAAACGGTCACGAGAAGACGAACGACAGATGAAAGAAATTTTTGTCTAATCGCCAAAAAGCGCAGGCAGGAATATTTGAGCCTTGACACAGGCTCCGCGGTTCAGTCATACGTAACGAGAGAGCTTCAGGGTCTGGAGAAGTCCGGACCTTCAGGATTCAGGGATATCTGGACGAAAAGTGTGAGAGCCTAAGGCTTAGCCTAAGTCAACCAGCGCTTTTTTTTTTGGGTCATAAGACTACATTCTCTTTTTTGAGCCCGCCCGACGAATCTCAGGGAAATCACCTCAAATCACATTCTTTTTCGAATCGCCCGCTTCCCTGTTTTCTCCCCAATTTTTTTTTTCTGTGAAAGCTACCGCGCAACCACCTGCGAGATTGGGTCGTGGATCGATCTTGTGGAAGTCTTTCAAAATATATGTTCCGCTAGCTTCGTAGCTCTAGCGCTAGCTATGGCTCTTCTTCCACCATGGCTCTTTTTGGTCGCGTGCCATCAATCTCAGGTCGGTAAAAAAAAGAAGCTCACATATAGTCACAACAGTGCGTCACCGAACCGTGTCTAGTAGTAGATTATATATGCGGCGAATGGATGGCATGGTTGGCGCATTAGCAACGCTAATTCGGTTTGCAACCTAATTTTCCGAAGAAATCTGTTTTGTTGCCGCACAATATTTATTAATTGGCTGGCGGACAGATAGGGGGGGAGGGCGGGGACAGGTGAGGAATGGTGTGTAAGTCTGCCACCTGTCTCCCCCCCCCCCTCTCTCTATCTCTGGCCAAGGCGAGCCGTCTGTATTCGAGGCCTTTTCCCTCACCGATTGCACACATAGCACAACTTTTGCCCTCTCTCGTCGTGCCGCGCTGTTGCCGGGGCGGGGGGCTCAATAAAGAAGAAAAGAAATTTTAAATTTTTCATCAGGGTTGTCGAGGAGGGAGAGAGAGAGACGCGGAGTGGATCTTCTGTACATCGTCGTCCTTCTTCGCTTCTTCTTCCATTTGACTACAACTACGACAGACTGTGTGGACTTTATGGTTTCACATTCGTAGATTCTCTGCTTTAGACACCTCGCCCTCCTCTCCCCACTTCTCCCTCGAGTCGCAACACACAAATCTAAAATATAATTTATAATAAAAATGCCAAAAACATAAACCAAAAAATTTCAAAACACAATAACAGGAAAAAGAAAAAAAAGCAAAAAAAAAAGAAAACACAAATCCAAGTCTTTCTTTTTTTTCGGTCACTCTTGGCTAGTAGAGCATTACACCACCGCGCATATTCATCGCGAAATTTATGCCCAATTATAATCCATAAACTTCCGTTGCTATGATATTGTGTACACACATATCGAGAGAGTATGCATCACTTGTGTGTGTGTGTGTGCGTGTGGCCCTGAAGATGTGCCAGCAGAACTGGCAGAAGACGCACGCCGAAGAGATTGTGTGCCGAAACACAGGAGGTCTTAGATCGCGATGACTAAGAAATTGGAGCTGAGTCACAGAACACACAAAAAAAAAACACTAACACAAAAAAATGCATCCTCAAGAAGGTCCTGTTGTGCGGACCCATGGACCTGAAATGCCTTCACAGAGAAGTACTCCAGGACACTCTCGTGTCACTACTTTGACTCAGAAGAAAAAACAAAACGATATTGGCTGGGTTTTATCACTTCATGTCAAAGAAAGTCCCGTTATCTAGATTTGCACTTCATGTCCAAGAAGGTCCCGTTGTCTGGACCCACTGGAACTGAAATGCCTTCAACAAAAAACTACTGGACAGTGAATTAGTCTCGTGTCACTACTTTGATCCAAAAGAAAAAAACCGATAGTGGCTAAGTTTTCTGATTTCATGCCAAAGAAAGTCCCGTTATCTCAATTTTCACTTAATTTCCAAGAAGGTCCCGTTGTCCGGAACGACGGACCTTGAATGCCCTTCAACAAAAGCACCCCAGTGCAATATGGTCTCGCATCACTTCGATTTAGAAAAAAGAAATGACATTGGCTGGGTTTCATCATTTCATGCCGAAGAAAGTCCCGTTATCTCGCTTTTCACTTCACACCCATGAAGGTGTCGTTGTCCGAACGAACGGAAGTGAAATCCTGAAATGCCTTTCAACCAAAAACTACTGGACAGCGCATAGGTCTCGTGTCAATACTCTGATTCAGAAGAAAAGACCGATACTGGCTGGGCTTCATCATTTCATGCCGAAGAAAGTCCCGTTATCTCGCTTTCCACTTCACGCCCATGAAGGTGCCGTTGTCCGAACGAACGGAACTGAAATCCTGAAATGCCTTTCAACCAAAAACTACTGGACAGCGCATAGGTCTCGTGTCAATACTCTGATTCAGAAGAAAAGACCGATACTGGCTGGGCTTCATCATTTCATGCCAAAGAAAGTCCCGTTATCTCGCTTTCCACTTCACGCCCATGAAGGTCCCGTTGTCCGGACCCACGGAACTGAAATGCCTTCAACAAAAAAAAAACTACTGGACGGGGCTTAGGTCTCGTGTCACTACTCTCATTCAGAAAAAAAAAACAAAATTGGCTAGGTTTCATCATTTCATGCTGAAGAAAGTCCCGTTATCCTGTTCATCACTTCACGCCCAAGAAGGTCCCGTTGTCCGGAACAACGGACCTTGAATTCCCTTCAACAAAAGCACCCCACCAGTGCAATATGGTATCGTATCACCTCGATTCACAAAAACGGAACGATATTGGCTGGGTTTCATCATTTTCCTACCCGACAAGGTCCTGTTGTCCTGTGACCAAAAAAAAAATATCAAAAAATGCGCAGACTCTACGAGACGTGGTCATGGTAGTTCAGGGCTGGCAAATAAAACAAAAGGTCCCGGTTGAAGCCAGTCCTAGCCTCTTCATCCCTTCTAAAGTTTATGGAGATATTTTTTTTGTCTGGTTTTTTTTTCGTTCAGACTTAGAAGCGCAAAAACGGCTCCTGCCACACATTTACCTGTTTTACAATAGAGTCCTAAAGTGAAAATTTTCACCGCTTACCTGTAAAGGAAAAGAGAGAGAGAGAAAAATTATAAAATGAAGGTAAAAGAAGATGGAAAGAAGAAAAAACCAAACGGACAAACAAGAAAATTATTTTATTGGTAAATAAATAATACAATGCGACCCGTGACCCATGAGAGGGGGGGGGGGGGGGGGGGGGGGGGGGGGGGGTGTGTGTGTGTGTGTGTGTAAGGCTTCCTCTAGGATCCCGAGACGCCTAGATTTCGATCAAGCACCAACAGATGCATGTTAAGTTATGAAGAGATAGCGTTCCACACCTCCAAGTGCGTTTAGCGCAGAAATCCCTTTTTGGCGGATTTTTCTAGAGTGGATTTTTTTTTCTCAGGATTTTTACTGCCTCAAGCGAGCGGGAGATCCTCTAGGATCCAGATACAACGCCTAGATTTCGATCAAGCACCAACAGATGCATGTAAAAATCATGAAGAGATAGCGTTCCACACCTCCAAGTGCATTTAGCGCAGAAATCCATTTTTTGGCGGATTTTTCTAGAGCGGATTTTTTTTTCAGGATTGTTACTGCCTCAAGCGAGCGGGAGATCCTCTAGGATCCCGATACAATGCTTAGATTTCGATCAAGCACCAATAGATGCATGTAAACTCATGAAGAGATAGCGATCCACACCTCAAAGTGCGTTTAGCGCAGAAATCCCTTTTTGAGGGGATTTTTTCAGAGTGGATTTTTTTTTCTCTGGATTGTTACTGCCTCAAGCGAGCGGGAGATCCTCTAGGATCCAGAGACGACTTCATCAACGCCTAGACTTCGATCAAGCACGAACAGATTCATATAAAGTCATGAAGAGATAGCGTTCTACACCTCCAAGTGCGTTTAGCGCAGAAATCCCTTTTTGGGGGATTTTCCCAGAGTGGATTTTTGTTCCTCGAGGTTAACACTGCCTAAAAAGAGCGGGAATCCTCTAGAATCGAGACACAACTTCATCAACGCCTAGATTTCGATCAAGCATCAACAGATGCATGTAAAATCATAAAGAGATAGCGTTCCACACCTCCAAGTGCATTTAGCGCAGAAATCCCTTTTTGGCGGATTTTTCTAGAGTGAATTTTTTTTCTCAGGATTGTTACTGCCTAAAGCGAGCAGGAGATCCTTTAGGATCCAGAGACGACTTCATTCACGCCTAGATTTCCATCGAGCACCAAAAGATGCATATAAAGTCATGAAGAGATAGCGTTCCACACCTCCAAGTGCGTTTAGCGCTGAAATCCCTTTTTTTTCTCTCTAGGTTTTTCCCAGAGTGGATTTTTTTCTCTCTAGGTTAATACTGCCTAAAAAGAGCGGGAAGTCCCAAAGAGAATTTCCGCTTTAGGCAGTACGAAACATGCAAATTTCAGAGCGGATTTTCGCTTTAGGTAGGTACGAACGCACGCGCAGATTCGTGAGTTCATATTCAAACGTGGAAATTCACTCTGAAATTTTTGTGTTTCGTATTGCCTAAAGCGGAAATTTTCCTTGAGATTTTCGCTGCTGCTTTTATCAAATCAGCCTTAAGCGACTCAATATTTCTACGGAGTTTGATGCAGGCCCTGTCCTCTTAGTAGTTCCACATGCGGTAGTCCAGCGGATTGAGATCAGGGCTTCCAGAAGGCCAATCCACAGCGGCTATGAAGTCGGGAAGACTGTCGGCATACCACCCCTGGTTCGTTTTAGCTTTGTGTGCTGGCGCTGAGCCTTGCTGAAATGGCCAGCCTTGTCCATTAAACAGAGTGTCGTTCAATGATTTCACTACCTTTACCAAAATATCGCTCTGATAGTCCGCTGCTTTGGTTTTCACCCCTTGTTCACAAAAATGCAGCTGGGTGACATCGTCGTACATAAAACGCCCCACCAAACCATGACTGAAGCAGGATGTTGGCCTCTTTGGACCCTTCGAATTTTTTCGGTTGCTTCCCGAGAACTGTGGGCGTAAACTCTGCCATTTTACCAATTGAATTTTTCTTCAACCGTGAAAAATTTTTCATTACTGAAGAGGATGTAACGGACGGTTTGGTGGGCATCCGAAGAAGCCCATGGGGACGGAGCCTAAGGATGAATGTTGACCGTGAAGGTCGGGCCGTGCCATCTGGCGAAGTAAAAGGCTCCTCAACGAGCTAAGCAGCGGCCTATGCTAGATGTAGCTCAGTTCGGGAGATGTGGGCGGGGTTTTCGCCGCTCGTTGTCCCTGTCCTTTACGTATTAACAAAAATTCATAGACCTGGGGAAGACAACACAAACAGGGGAGGTAAAAATGGGGAATCAAAAAAAATTGTCGATAAGTATGGAATGGTTAGCGAACGGATCAGACGCCCAAGCGGTCGCACCTGGGTCCGGGTGTAATGGGACCCTCGGCCTCTGTTTTCGTACCACCAACAGATCACTACTCATCAGGTGCTGCTTCGATCTGCCGGTGGGAGCAGCACTACCAGACCATAATATGGCTCATTACAGGTGGTTCATTACAAGGATCCTCCTGTGTCCCCCGTTCGCGTACCGCTGAAGTAACACCTTCGCTCTTGTGGCTCGTATCCTTTCCTAAGCTGGTGTCAGCAGCTGTCCTGTGGTTCTTCTGTAAGTCCCAAGTTTCAGGCCCTGTTTGATAATGCGGGACATCGTCCTTTTTGAGATTTTCATCTCCCGAGCAATGATTTTCTGTTTTCGAAGAGGGTTTCGACGAATTCGCGCAGCTACAGCTTTCACAGCGGCTGGCGGCCCCTTCTAGCTCTGTGGTTGATTGAGTAACAACTCGCCGAACCGTTTGATGCACAGGCAAACAAACTTTTGAGAAATTTTCAAAGGTTTTAGCAAATTGGAGACCTCTACTGGCAATTTGTTGCACTTGTGCAGCGCGATCACAGCGATAGGATTTCCCTCCACGCTCCGCTTCATGTTAACTCCGCGACGAAACGACCCAAAGTGGGAAATATTTTGCAATACAGGGTGCACTCTATGTTTCGTAAACAAAGCCGCTCGCGAGCGTCAGTCCTATAACACTTGCGTATTCACAGAACTTATGGCACGACTGACTACGTATATGCTAACGAAACATCAACTATGCCTTCAGATAAGGATTAGAAGTAGCTAATGCGCTATGCCCCACTAGGGGCTAAGGCAAAGTAGTAGTAGTAGTAAAGCGGAAATTCTCTTTGGGATTTCTGCGCGCTTTAGGCAGTATTAACCCAGAAAGAGAATCCAATCAAAAGTCACTGTGTTTATTCACGCATAAGCGCATTTTAATGCTTCTAAGAATAAAGTGAAGTGGGTCATTGCGGGTCTAAGTCAAAAATGACTCAAACTCGCTTTCCACTACCACACAAAAATTATCAGCTTAATGACAATTCATCCTCCTGTCACTTGGTTTCGTCCACACCTGGTGGATTCACTCTTCAGGAGCTGCCTTAATCCATGGGGGAAGCAGCTTGACCAAGCCAGGGATTAAGGCAGCTCCTGAAGAGTGAATCCATGGTGTGACCGAAACCAAGTGACAGAAGGATGAATTGGCTTTACGAGTAAGCTGATAATTTGTTTGTGGTAGTGGAAAGCGAGTTTGAGTCATTTTTGACTTAGACTCGCAATGACCCACTCCACTTTATTCTTAAAAATCCAATCAGGCAAAATCTCCCAAAAAGGGATTTCTTCTTCCTCTAAAAGCACTGGATTTCCGCTTTAGGTAGAAACACACATAGGCGCAGAAATCCACAATCGTAGAGTGGTATTCGAGAGTTCATACTCTAAAGCAGAAATCCACTGCATGTTTCGTACTGCCTAAAGCAGAAATCCACTGCAGGTCGATGCCTTTCGGGTTGAGGTCCTCGGGATCAAAGGAGACCAAATTTATAAACTTGACTATGGGCACATTCTGCAAAAAGCTTTTGTCGGCGAAAAAATCACGAGTGGGAGTGTAAGGTGTAGTTGTCCAAAGAGGCTCAATTAAGCGTTTCGGGATCATAGGATCCCTCGATCCTCGTTTTTACCCATCAATACGCCGCCATCCAGCGGCCACTTCTTTGCCGCTTTCTGCCTGTTTTTTCAGCGACCCCCATCGCATCGCGCGACGCGCATCCAATCAGATACGAATCAGAACTGATCTTCATCTATATGTATCTATATATATCGACGGGCTCTACACACATTCGTTTGATTGAAAGAATGCTCCGCCTAAATGCCTTCGGCGACGGACAATCTTACCACACGCACGCAACATGCACACGAAGAAGAAATATGGTGATGGATTGGATACGAAGACTACGACGGGCAGGTAGAGGGCACCCGTGGATCCACGCGCAAATGGAATGGAAATGACGACGACGACGACGATATTGTGCGCTTTTGCTGTCTACCATACACGTCTTCGACGTTGGCGGCTTGCAGGCTCCTCCCCGAAATTTTGAGACAATCGAAAAGAGCCGAGCCGATTGGATGACACCGCACACAACACACAGACTGTGTGTATACATAAGCTCAAAGATATGTACACGCCCGCCTGCCACTATTGAGATCAGAGCTCACCTGTATCTATGTATCTACTGATCTGTTGTTTGTATGGGTGATCTTGTCCAGGATATCGGTCGAGCCTTGTCGGGACCTGACCGATCGGGTATGAAATTCGTCGCTGGAAAAGATATGATCAGGTGTCCCGGAGGAGGATCGGGTTCGGACGAAGAACCTGTCCAACACCACCACCTGTGCCGATCCTGATCCAATAGGAACTCCAATCAGTCGACGACGACAACTTGTCTGCAGGACTCACACGCGGCTCATGAGAAAGACAGAAGATTGGTCGTTGTGTGGTTGTCTGTCTGGCTGGGAGGATGGAACCAATACCTGGCTCTCAGGTGATCGCACGGTGGGAGACTTGACGATTCGTGGAAGAGTTGGAGAGACCTAACCATACAGTGAGTGTTAGTGTGCATGGTAGCGCCGCGGCACAATCTACAGACATTCAGATACAATTGTCCGCGTCTCTCTCTGTTCGTTGTTTCTATGTGCCACCCCTGCTGCTACTGCTCCTCTAGTGTGTTGGGTTTTTTCTTTTCTTCTTCTGTTTTTTTTTTACGGGCCGCGTCTAAGCGTATCGGCTCTGCTTGACGTACTTCAAATGCCTTGTGCATGCAGTTTTGCTCGAGATCTTGTCGTCTTCGGATCGATGATCAAACACCTGAACCGTTGAAAAATTCTGAATTTGAAAATCTCGACAGCGACAAACAACACACAATATCTGTATTTTGAGAAACGTGTGGTGTATTGTGTGTTGTTCGTGCGGTGTGTGTGCCCTCCTTAATGTTGTATGTCCGCGCGAATCATGCGCCAAGCAAGGCTTCTTTTGTTGTGATCGTTTTGTGTCGTCGTTTTTGTTTTTGATTGTTTTGTTTATTTGTGCATCTCTGATTAATTCGAATTGATTCCAAAGCCCCGTGCAAAAAAAAATAAAATAGAAAAACACGAACGGGATCAAACGTCGATTCGTTTACGCGCGTAACGCTTACCGCAATTTTTTCTGTGAAATTTTCTAAATTAAAAAACCGAAATTCTGTTTTTGAAAAATCTTCGCGCGCGTTCACGTTCTAAACAATGTCACGAAACATCTCTCCAAATTGTGGATTTATGTGTGAACCGTTTACTGGTTGAGCCGCGCGCCTAAAGTGCGTAAAGTGTCTGGCGCAACAGCGGATCATCCGCGCGTCCTGTTGAATTGATATTGTGCCCTAGACGGGGGGCAGTGATCCCCAAAGTGTGTTTGTGTGTCTGTGTGTGTACGTGGTCCCGAGAGTAAACTACTTGTTGAGCCGCCCATTCCCAAATTCAATGACGTGCGCCATCCTTTTGCGTGTCCTTTGAGCCGGAGCTAGCAAATCGCGGACCAACTGCGCCTGTTGAAGTGCACACAAGTGTGTGAATATTAATCGAAAAGGCTCCCGCGATCACTGAATTCTGCAAACGAATGAGCCTCAGTCGTCGTCGTCTTCAGAACAACGAACTCCCAGAAAGGATATTCCCCCAGGAAAGCCAGGAAATAAATCTCACAAGCACGAATCTATTTTAAAAGACGGTAAGTGTCTCCGCGGCGGATTGATGACGAAGCTCCGCAGGACATGGGACCAAAAGCCTTCTATGTCACAACTGATCCTCTAAATCTTTTGGCACGCTTAACTGCCTATGAGTGTGTGTGTGTGTGCTTGTACTTGTCTGTCTGTCCGTAGTATCTTTCTCAGGGGGGGATCCTTAAGATCGAACGATAGAAAAATTAAAAACAAAAATGAGACGCTCGATTTTTCGGATATCCTTTCAGAGGATGCCCACTTTCCCCCCTCCCTCTCTGGTAGAAATCATCGCCACCACATTTAGAATCCCCCCTTCCCCCCTCTCCACTCGCCACTGCATTTTGCACGCAAACGCAAGACACTTAGGGGACAGCATTTTCGAAAAATTCCCAAAAAACTGTTGTGCAAAAAACGAAAGATTTAAGACAGAAACTCGAAAAGTCCTTGAGACACTCGTTTGATGCTGGCGTGGCGTCGGAAGCAGAAAGCTGCGCAAAATTTTTATTTCACCCGAGATGAAAAGTCCAGAACCGCGACTCCAACCGAACACAGGCGCCGCGCCGCGCTGCTCCGCCGGCCGAAACAAAAGAGTTGAGCCAGAAACTCACGAATTTCGTAATTCCCTGATTCAGGGAGTGAATCTTCCGGCGCGGTGCGGCCGTTTCGTTTCATCCAAGTTAATAATTGTATTTCGGGGGACATCCGAAGTAGACCACTAATGTTTTGGGTCCCTTTTCGCCCCCGTCCCGGTTGTCAGTGATTTCCAGATGTCGTTTGATAATTGTCGCGACCTCTCGCTTCATCACTGAGTCCCGTACTGTTGCTAGCATTTCTTTAAGGCTGAGTTCACTCATGGATTCCACACTTGTCGTGTGCTTGCCTGTGATCCTCAACCTTGTGTTAGCCAGTGCTGGACTTTCGCCGTCTCAGCCTCCGCCAGACATAGCCTGCAAACGTCATCTCCCTCGATTTTCATCTTGGCCAGATGAGCCTTAAAATGACCATGCCCTGTAACCAAGGCTGTTATCCAGCTTAGGGTACTCCGTTTATAGCTGAGTTCCTTTTTCGCTTCCCTGCCTGAAGGGCTAGTCATTGCATTCTGAGCTAACTCCTGCTATCTGCGCTGATGCATGGAGTCCATCCACTCCCCAACCTTCGCTCCAATCATGTCGTTCCCCAGAGCAACTCTGGGTTCCCGTTCAATCAAAGTCGGCGCAGATCCTTGTTTTGCTAGGGCATCCGCCACCTTTCATCCAAGTTAAAAGATTAGAACTCTCCAAAGCGGCAACTCCTTCCCTGGAGAGTTCTAAACGGATTACCCAATCTTCTACCCAGAAGCGCGGACAATATCCATTTTAAACTGACCCATCCTCGGCCATCGCCTAAAAAAAGCTCGCACGTCCCTCGTCCTCTGGTGAGACGATTTTCGAAACCCGGGACGGGGATGGCGGCGGGTGTGACATGTAACTCAAACTTCAAAAAATAGAACGGCGATCCGGTTCATCGACGAAACGAAAGAGTCAAGCCAGAAATCCGGAAATGCCCGAATTTTGTCTTGCCTTTGACCCAAGCACTGTGGTTTGAGGCAGTACAGCCCATAGTTTCCATTTTTATTCTACAGGGGACGATCTTGAGTACCACAAAAAAAAAGGAGTCAACTAGTCACAGTCAGAGCTCCGGGAGCCTCGAAAACGTCTCAGTTAAAATTGGAGCGCTGGGCAACATCCGACGACATTTTCGAGCCCTGCAGATCACAGCCACCTGGAAGAGACTCAGCCGGAGGCGAAAGAGCCAAGTGGTCAGAGTCACGAGTTCAGTGTCAATGGGAAGCCGACAGTTTGGTGGGCATCCGAAGATGCCCGTGGGGACGGAAGGTAGCATAGGTCGTGCCATCTGGCGACGAAAAAGGCCCCTCAACGAGCTAAGCAGCTATAGCTACAGCTCAGTTGGGGAGACGTGAGCGGGGTTTTCGCCGCTCGTTACCTCTGTCCTTTACGTATTAATAAAAATTAATAGGTCCGGGGGAAGACAACACAAACAGGAGAGCCAAAAATGGAGGAATAAAAAAAACTAAAAAAAAATTCAGTTGCCTTCGCGCTTGCATCGGGGTCCTGGAAGAGATTACAAATTATTGAGGACAGTCTCTTCAATAATTGTAAACTCTGTAAGCTGGCTCACCGCGCGCACCTTGCCTTTCACATATTTTTGAAGCGCTCCAAGGAGCGCTGCCTTGTCCTTTATCGCCAACTATAAGGTGTGATGCTCCCTTTTCAGTACAGAGGTATCCTCGCTCCTTGAACCGCTGCAGGAATATGTGAAAGGCGAGGTGCGCGCGAAGCGCGCGGTGAGCCCTTAGAAGAGATTACAAATTAGTGAGGACAGTCTCTTCAATAATGCTAACCTGTGTAAGCTGGTTCACCGCGCGCTTCGCGCGCACCTCGCCCTTCGCATATTTTTGCAGCGCTGCCTTGTCCTTTACAGCCCACTGGAAGGTGTAACGCTCCCTTTTAAATTCAGAGGTATCCATTGTTGTTTGGTCAAGGTCTAGGCGGTGATGAAACGGACCCTAAAGGAAACCTAACATCCCCTCAATTGTCTTAAAGTGTAAGGCAAAAATATGGGAAAGACGAGGTGCGGTGATTCAGCTTACACAGGTTAGATTTATTGAAGAGACTGTCCTCACTAATTTGTAATCTCTTTTAGGGGCTCACCGCGCGCCTCGCGAGCACCCAGCCTATCCCACATTCTTGCAGCGCTTTGGACTGAAAAGGGAGTGTCACACCTTACAGGGGGCGACAAAGGACAAGGCAGCGCTCCTTGGAGCTTTGAGACCCTAGAAGAGATTACAAATTAATCGGCCTCTGGTTTCGTACCACCGACAGATCATTACTCATCAGGTGCTGCCATCGATCTGCCCGTGGGAGCAGCACAACCATAATATAGTTCATTACAAAGCCTCGAAAGCGCGGATCAGTTTGGAGCCTCCCGTCGTCGAGACGACGAACCACTGCGCCAAATATACCGCACAGTCGGTTCCAATTAGTACGTATCCAACTTCCAATTTAAGAAAAAAATGATTTCAAATCGATTCGCCGCCAGATCGACTCATTAAATCCCCCCCGAAAAGACCACGTCAATTAGCCAGCACAAAACCATCGAGATCCGATCGGCCGAGGGCCATCACAAACACACAAAGTTGATGACAAAGATAATTCGCGCCCAAGTACCATCTTCAGAGATGGCTTCTTCGTAATCGTGCGAGACAATGTCATAAAATTCAGATTCACCAAAAAACGCAACGCAACTTAATCAAGTCCTAATTAAAACGATGCGCGCAATAAAACGCGACAAAGAATGGATTGCAAATTGGCGGATGGGCCATCGCGTATATTTGTGCACTGAATGTGCGCAGAGGCTCATAAAACGGTTGAAGCTTAACCCCAAAAGCTTGGAAGATTCTGACGATGAGGGTTAGAGGTTAGACTAGGTAAGAGGGTTGTCGCTCGAGCAGCTCGCATTAGGCCTCCGATTTGCGCCCATTTCCCACCCTCCGCTGGCTAATTAGCGCTGGCAGCGATGACCACTCCGACACTTGCCACCTCTGCTAGCTCCTGAAAGCTGTAAGCACCTAAGACGTTGAGGAGTTTCCAGTTTAGCGCTGGACACTCACACAAAGTATGTTCGATGATGTCCTCTTCCATCACATCTTCTGCATAAATTGCTGGAGGTCAGTCCCAATCTTCTCGCGTGAGATGCGATAAGGCAGTGTCCTGTGCCTAAGCCTACCATCGCTTTCGGCCTATTTTTTTTGGTTTGAGCAACATCTTGCTCTCTTGTAGTTGTCCGCAAGTGACCGTGGCATAGGTGCCGGTGGGCTGTTCACGGCTCCCGAGCCTCTTCTTGCCAGTTTATTGGCTTACTCGTCGCCTGCGACACTACTGTGGCCGGGCATCCACATAATTCGTATGGCAGTAAGTTTAGCCTCATCTGTCGACAGCCTCTCTGCATACGTTTACAGTTCTCGAAGAGCATCTGTATGACGCTAGAGCCAGAATAGTAGTAAGTAGACGCCTGGGCCTACTCCAGTGTCAGTCTTTGAACCAACCACGTTGAGGGTTGCTGCTTTGCTGATTGCCTGTTCGCGCGCTTTTGCCTTCACCTGGATCGATGCCTGAATAAGGGCGAAGATTGAAATCCTCTTCCAAGGAAGTGCTAGGTACAACCTTTGAATTTTCAACCCCTTCACAACCTCACTCAGCGCGCATTCGTATTCAATTCAAGTAAACGGTTGAACGACAGTCCTTGAGAATCGCTCTGGAGAGGTAAGGCCCTCTGAGATTCACAGACTTCATTAATGCCCTAGTGTCGGTCAGAAAGCGAAAATTCCCCCCCGGACAGACGAAGGGAGCCTTAAGCGTTCCAGTGGAGCAATGAAGGACAGAGTAGCGCTTCTTAGAACTCCCGATTGAAAAAAAGGTGCGCGCGGTGAGCCAGCTGAGATGGATTTGAATGATATCAGAGACGATCCTCATTAGTTTGCAAATCTTCTCCACTGGCGCTTTTTACAGACTGCACCCTCAAATCTAAGTCCCCACGATGCGACGATGCTGCATCAAGTTCAGCCCTCGAGAAGTCTCGTGGATTTTCCACCAACATTTTGATCATTGTCTGAACGACGACGGCTGAATCTTCAGTTTCAACCCCCGCGAACAATGGGGCATGGGTCATTCCCTCAAGAAGTCGCGTAACTTTTTTTTTTTTGAGGGTCAAAGAAGATATCGCCTGAAATCGAATTGAAAATTGGATCTTCCGCTGTGCCGCCCCTTCGCCGACTCATTGTTGAACGGTGACACATTATACGCGCATTAGAGGGTCACCAGTTCCCACGTTTCTTAATTACTCAATTGAGCTGTGATGATGGCTGCGACGAGAATGACTATGACGACCGGCAGGCAAGCAGAGATCGTCAGATTGGCAGCTCCCGTCCGTTCGTCTTCCTTTGCTTCCGGCTCGACTGTGTTTAATTTTCGCGCGCTATTTCGCTATGGTGCGATCCCAAAACAAGACAAATCCATGGGATCAGACACAAACCATACAGAGACCTTGACAGCAGCATGGCTCGACCCTGAAAATTTTCAAATTGTTTTGTGCCACCGTCGTCGTCGCCGCAGCCGCACATAATCAACACACTTTGCCGAGGGGGGCCTCTCAATTGAGCCTCACGAGCTGCGGTGTCATTTGCATAGCATTTTTCCCAGGCGTATAGTAATCGCATAAACAGGCGGTGGGCCCCCTTTCGGGCCGCAGGCCCCGGCCATAGGTAATGTGCTAGGTACAGTCAATCGGGCGTAATTTTTTTTTTTCGCGCGATCCATACAATGTGTGAGGGAGAGCCCAGAATCGAGGGTCGTGCGACGGGCCTGTCTCTCGGTCTCTCGCGCGCGCGGGTTAGGTATTTTTTGATAATAATATAATTATTTGGTGTGTCGCATTTTTGTTTTTGTGCCCGATGATGTGTGCTAGAAGTATGTGTTGCGCCTGGGCCAGGCTCTTTAACACACAATGCTTTCGGGCTGAAAATTGATTTGTGAAGAAGCGCGCGGCGCGGCGACGCAACAAACAGCAGTGGCGAGGTATGAGTCGTCCGCCGCCGCGACACACAGTGGGTTCGGGTCTGTACATTCAAGGCTAACAAAGTTCAAGTGTTCGTTGATAAAACTGAAAATAGAGGAAGACAAAAGGCAAAAAACGAAATGCGAAAAACAATGGAATACCAAACACTAGAACAGAGCCGCGGAACAGCAATAGCGCATTAAGAGTCACCCGAAAAAAAACAAGTGGAC
This sequence comes from Chloromyia formosa, assembly GCA_964017055.1. NCBI lineage: Eukaryota > Metazoa > Arthropoda > Insecta > Diptera > Stratiomyidae > Chloromyia > Chloromyia formosa. Next base: position 5,959,704 of record OZ024819.1, on the reverse strand, counting down.
ACGGAACAAATTGACTTTGAATATTCATTAGATTGGGAGACGATTTCGTGCGTCGTTTGACGCCGCAGGACAGAAAATTCGGGGAATGGAAGGTCAGGAGGACCTTGGAAGAGTTCTCGTGACTTTTACTAAACGAAAAAGCCGTCGCCATTCCGGTCCCTCACGGAAAGTATTTGAATTTCAGTACTTCAAGGATCCATCATTAGAAGGTCGAACTATCTGCCAGTTTTGAGGTGCCCCCCCCCCCCCAAAGACTGGCAAAATTCAATTCTCAACATATCGAGTTACTGGCTTGAGTCTTTTGTTTTCAAAAATCGTCCAGATTGCATTCACGACCCTCCTGCGGCTCGAAGGCCGAATGTTTTTTAAATTCACCGATGACAAATTAAAGCTAGAGTCCCAAGCATTTGGTAGATTCTAAAATCTTGGTCCGTCCGTCCCCCCGGCTCCCTCTCGTCCTAGCAACATTTCTGGACGGCAAAAAATTTCCGAAGAGAAAAGACTTTTCAGGCAGACAAAAAAAAAATCTCCGAACGTCTCGTGTCCAAACAAAAGATCTTTCACAGATCCGTTAGTTAGAGCCTCCAAGTCAGCGCGAAATAACAATTCGCAGATATTGGCCACCACAGAAATCGGCTTACTGGCTTGAATCTTTTGATTTCAAAAACCGACCAAGTTGCATTCGCGACCCTCCCAACGCTCGAAAGACGAAAATTATCGAAATTCTTCGATGCTAAATTAAAGCTAGAGTTGCAAACAGTCACAAGAAGTGGTGCTGTGTCCTTAATCGCTCACTGGGGCGTTTGGCGTTCCCTTCATATGTGCAGATGTATTTTTGCTGCATCATCGACACTACGGCATTGCTGAAGCCTCTGAATCCTAGAGAAAGCTCTTTGGAGCGCTGGTTACTTAATTGCCCTTACCCCCAGTTGACGTTTCGGGAAATGCAGTTGCCAGCATCCACCTCCTGCTCCCCCTTTAAGTCGACTAAACGGGACTCGAACCCGAAACGCCGGTAGTCAGACATGAGACCGATGCCTCTACGCACTGAGCTACCGGTCGCCCGGGCGTTAATGATGTCTCTGAATCCTAGAGGGAGCCTTACATCTCCAGAGCGATTTTTCAGGACAAGGAAGCGCTCCCTGGATGATGAGGATCATTTGATACTATTCAAATCCATCTCAACTGGCTCACCGCGCGCTCCGCGCGCACCTCGCCTTTCACTTATTGCACTCCAGGGAGCGCTGCTCTGTCTTTGATCGCTCTACTGGAACGTTCAAGGCTCTCTTCATCTGTCCGGAGGCATCTTTTGCTGCCTGATCGACGCTAGGGCATTAATAAAGTCCGCGAATCCTAGAGTGAACCTTACATCACCATATCGACTGTCAAGGACAAGGCAGTGCTCCTTGGAGCCTAACATCACCATTGCGATTGTCAAGGACAAGGCAGCGCTCCTTGGAGCGCTGCTTACAGTCGTGAAAAGATTTGTAAACTGATGAGGATCGTCTCTGATATCATTCAAATTCATCTTAGCTGGCTCACCGCGCGCTCCGCGCGCACCTCGCCTTTCGCTTGTTTTCACAGCGCTCCGAGGAGCGCTGCTCTGTCCTTGACTGTTCCACTGGAAACTTGTGAAAGGCGAGGTGTGCGCGAAGTGCGCGGTGAGCGCTAGGAAAGGATTTGCAAACTGATGAGAATCGTCTCTGATATCATTCAAATCCAACTCAGCTGGCACACCGCGCGCTCCGCGCGCACCTCGCCTTTCACTTATTTTAGCAGCGTTCCGAGGAGCGCTGCTCTGCCCTTGATTGCTCCACTCTCTCCTTTCACTTATTTTAGCAGCGCTCCAAGGAGTTCCCTTCGTCTCTCCGAAGGCATTTTTTGCTGCCTGATCGACGCTAGTGCATTAATGAAGTCTGCGAATCCTAGAGGGAGCCTTATATCTCAAGAGTGATGCTCAAGGACAAGGCAGCGCTCCTGGGAGCGCTGCTTACAGTTGTGAGAGGCGAGGTGCGCGCGGTGAGCCCGAGGCAACGATTTACAAACTGATGAGGATCGTCTCTGATATCATTCAAATACATCTCAGCTGGCTCACCGCGCGCACCTCGCCTTTCACTTATTTTAGCAGCACTCCAAGGTGCGCTACTCTGTCCGTGATCGCTCCATTGGAACGTTTAAGGCTCCCTTCGTCTATCCGGAGGCATCTTTTGCTGTCTGATTGGCTCTATGGCATTAATGAAGTCTCAGAATCCTAGGGCGAGCCTTACCATCTCCAGAGCGATTCTCTCTAGCGCTGCTTAAAGTCGCGAGGGAAAGAGTTACAGAGCTACCCCCGCGGCACCCTCTCGTTCCAGCTGACCTGAACAGACAGCGAACCGTTTTGGGCGAAAAAAACATCTCCGAAGAGAAAATACTATTCACAGAGTGTCAAATGAAAGCCCGAGTCTGAATTTTTCGAACGCAATGAAAATTTCCAGAAATGAGTCACGCGCCAGCTCAATTCTCATCATATCGAGTTACTCGCTTGAATCTTTTGTTTCCAAAAATCAACCGCGTTGCACTCACAACCCTCCGGACGCTCGAAAGTCGAACTTTTTGTAATATTTTCGATGCCAAATTAAAGCTCAAGTCCAGAACTTCCTGTAGACCTTAAGCCTTGGTCATTTCCCCTCGAGCCCCTCTCGCCCCAGCCGGCCTGAATTAAGGGCGAAATTTCAAACCAAAAAAAAACGGAAAACGAAAATTTATTTTCAAACGAACATTCCAACGTCTTTCGGTGTTTTCCCAGGCTCCGCGTGTTCTATCGCGGCTCCTTATTTGCATAAATTGCCCGCGCATATTTTTCCCCACGGTCGCGACCGTTTACATGTCTGATTAAAAGAGACTGGAAGACGATCGCGCTCGCGCGCGTAAAAGAACCGAAGCAACACAACAGAACAACAGATGACTACTCTTCTCCCAACTAAACTAATTTTCATTTTCTTTTAATTTATTGTTGTCTGTGCTTTCCCTCGGAACCCTGTCGCAATTGCACTCCTCGTCCTATCATTGTCCGGCCGGCGCGGCGGGGTCATACAAAATAATTATATTAACCGTGTGCCCGTCGAATGGTGTGTTCTATATAAAAGTGAAGTTTTCGGGACGCTGTTGCTGCTGCTTCGGCTGGCTGACAGGCGAGGCGCACAAAGGGACTCTACTCAAATCACCTGTTTTTCCCGCGCGCGCACACACACACCCCGCGTACTGCACTTGTCTTTATTTATGTCTCATCTAGTCTATAGAGCCCCGGTGAATGGTAATAGCGGCGCGGTGCATAAATTATTATATAAAGACGAGCCACCAGAGATACCGAGTGTATACACACGGGGAAATGAGTATCAGTCACTCAGTCAATTTTTTTGTGTGTATAATTTCAATTTCCCTCCGTGAAAAGCGGCAGGGGAGAAAACAAAAAAGCAACAATCGACGATCGTTAAAATGTGTGTAATAGTCACATTCAACGTTTAGCCCGAAAGGCAATAACCTGACCCCGAAGACCCTAGACAAGATCTCGAGGATCTAAAAAATTATACACTGTCCCTATACCCAATCGAGATGGCATGTGCTTGAATTTTCATTGAAGACAATGACCCGATGGCCGTTTTTCTTCGGGAACCTCCTTTTCCCGCTGCTGCTGTTCAAAAGTCATTAGCCAGCTGATTGGAAAGCACCGCGCGGTATCACGACAACACGATCCTACACCTGTGCGACATAATCTTTGAATCCTACAGTCGGCAGCAGGTAGTCCGTGGCACGTGCCTAACATTTTCCTTTCCTTGAACACATCTTGAGCTCAAAGAATATACCATACCATTACCGTGGTCCCAGGCCTCATCCTTGTGCACTTGCTGCCTCAGCAGCAACAGCAGCATCATCATCACCAGCACGACCACTCACTGCATAGCAGCCGAGATACCGAGCATAATGGATCAAATGGACCTGAAAACCTGTACATGAATCTTTTTATCTAGTCGTTTTGGCCCGTTGATCTGTTCACCTAAATACGAGCCACGTCTCTCGGTTCACAACGGGAGTAGAGGCGGCGAGCGAGGGTAGAGCCATGGATCATGAGCCATAAAAACGACACAATTATCGCAAACGATGATCATCGATTTTCTTCTGTTTTGTCCGTGTTCCGATAAGGCGTCGCGATCAATCCCAAGGATCGACGATCGACAAAGGGCCAAACATGAAAGAAAGAACAAAAAACAGATCCGAAGAGGAAGAGCTCGATCGGCTCTTGCGGTTATGTGCGTGGTATGGGCCAATTACCGTCACTGAGACTCTGGATGGAATATGGATGAGGTGTGTTGAAAGATACATCGGCCGAGGTGCGATCACAATCGCATTATTGGACATAATGGGGCCCCGACTTGTCTGCCCGGGCACCGAAGATGGATCAATCATATTTCGTCCATTCAATGAGTGGTGTTGCGCGGTGAGTTTCAGATTTCACTAGAGACTAATCAGCATTTTTGTCAGTGACTGACCATAATACAGCCCCACAATCACTGCACCCCTCGTTGTCTGTACACTTCACAGGGAACTCAATAAATTCCATTATCGATCGAGTGCAGTTAGAAGATATTTCCTTTTTTTCTTTTCTTTTACAAAAAAGCAGCCCACCGATCGAGGCATTTGAGCCTTCCCATCCTCGCTATCTTTTTATGCAATCTCTCGACTAAATCGCCGTCCACCTGTAGCTAAAGTGATCACCTTCACACAACACAAGACAAAAAGTGCTCGAGATTAGCACGATGCGGAAATTACTGATCGAGGTCCCGGGCTCGAGCCTCTCATCTAGAGCGGCTGCTAGTGAAATGCGGTCTCGTGGATTCGAGCGCTACTACACAAAAATCCGATGACGCCCTTTCAAGGAAGCAGAGTAACGGCAGCAGCGCGGCCTTCTCGTTGATGACGCGCTGATTATAATCATCATGATATGGTTGTTATGTGATAATGTAGCAGCTCATTGCTGCCATAAAGAATCTTCTCGAGCCGGGGCCCGAGTTATACCATAGAGAGCTCGGTAAGCTCGGTGCGGCGCAGGGCAACTATATAGGGCAACGGCAACCGTTTTACCTTCCAATTATGATTAGACCATCGAATGGTGTCTGATTTAATCTCTGCAATCTTTTCTCTTGTGTGCCAGAAACCGAAAAAAAAAACTTTATTTCACTTCTTCTGTCGATTCTCTAGAATTTTTCGAATTTTATATCTTTGACTAATTTTTGTGCCTCCCGTTTCTATCACAACATGTACACGGCGCGCGCGCGAACACAACGCAGGGTCTTTATTGTGCTATGATCAGCATGGAGTTGCAGCCATCAGTGCACGTTCAGCACTTGAACCATAGTTACGGTATCACAACATTACCGTCACATCATCACCACCATCATCATCATCATCCACATCATCGTGACAATTTGATTGGTACGCATCATCATCAGCATCAGATGCCCAGCATGACCGATGAAAAGCAAAAAAGTAAGTACACAGATTAAGTAGAAAAAAAATAGCGTTCATGAAAAAAGCTCGCGAAAGCTTCAAAAAGCTTTGAAAAGCTTTCACGCTTTATCTATCAGGCAAGGTTTGAAAACTCTGAAAAGCTCCTAGCCCGCCCTCTTCTCCTCGCTCCTCATAGCTCGGTTAAAGTTAAAACAAAGCTTTGGGCAACAAAAAAGTATCCCACACCAAAAACCTGTTTCAAGTTCAAAGTTCGACTAAAAAGAAAACCAGATGAGATTTGAATTAGAGCTTTTCAGTAGTCCCTTTTTATTATCTCCCTCTTTCTCAGGCTCTACCAAAAATTCTCATTCTCTCTCTCTTGCAGCCTACAGAATGGACGGTCATAATGTCATGACCAACGAATGGATTGACATCAATGGCGTCATGGAGCGTCCACCACATTCGGCAGGTAAGTGTGAAGCGTGCGCCAATTGAGAGGAGTCAAATGAGAAGACAATGCTGCGATAGACAGTGTCGCGTCCTCTTCTTGTTCGAAAAGCTTTGATTTTGATTTTTTTTTCATTTTTTTTAACCCCGAAACACACACGTCGATCCAACAATTCAATTCTGACCCATTGTCTTTTTTCTCTCTCTCTCTCTCTTTTCTCGGGTTTCTGCGGTTTGATTCGTTACAGAAGATTCGCGCAGTTCACAAGGTAGCATGTCAGGCGATGGTAAGTTTTAAGTCAAATTTTCGTATAGCACGTAAGTTAGACTGTATAAATAGTTCGACATAAGTTAGGAGTTGGTTTGGGTCAGCAATAAGTGCAGGAGAGAGAGTCTCTTATCGGTGCCGTTCCGCACGCCGATACATTGAAAAAAAAATCATTCAAAATTCTCGCGCAACAGATCGGCGAGAAACGGCAACAAATTAAATACCCCCACCCCTTAATGGGGTAGATTTGAGTCAGCAGCACGTTCAGGAGAGAAAGAGTCTCTCACCGGTGTCGGTTCACCCGCCGGCCAGCTAGCCGCATGCCGATACATTGCAAATCTCGTTCAAAATACCCGCGCAACAAATCGGCGGGAAACCGCAATTGAACAACAAATTAAATAACCACTCGCCATAAAGTAGGTTTTAGTCAACAGCAGGTTCAGAAGAGAGAGAGTCTCTCACCGGTGCCGATTCATCCACCGGCCGGCCGCACGCCGATACATTACAAAACTCAATCAAAATTCTCGTGCAACAAATCGGGGGGAAACCGTATCGGAACAACAAATTAAATAACTCCCCGCCCCCTTTCCGTCATTAAGTAGGTTTGGGTAAGCAGCAAGTCCAGGAGAGAGTCTCTCACCGGTGCCGGTTCACCCGCCGGCCGGCTGCACGCCGATACATTGCAAAACCTCATTCAAAATTCCCACGCAACAAATCGGCGGGAAATAGACACTGAACAACAAATTCAATACACCCCCACCCCCTTCCGTAACGGTAAAGTATGTGTATTTGCAAATTTTTAAAAGTGGCGCCCAATATGTGTGTGGGGTGGTCAGTATTTAAAAAAAAACAAAAAAAACAATCACCGCCTAACCCTCATTCAATCTAAAAGAAGAGAAAATTTTCCATCCGGATATGTGGCCGGGGAATGTAACGGTAAACCAAACAATAAGCATTTGATTTAGTTCTAAATTTTATGAGTGGCGCCCAACGTGGGTGTCAGTTGCTCCACTACTCCAAGGGTACGGAAAATGTAACGGTAAACCACACAATAAGAATCTGATTTGGTTGTAAATTTTAAGAGTGGCGCCCAACGTGGGTGACAGTTGCTTCACTACTCCAAGGGCACGGTAAACCACACAATAAGCATCTGATTTGGTTGTACACTTTAAGAGTGGCGCCCAACGTGGCTGTGGGTGGTTTGACGAGTCGAAGGGCACGGAAAATGTAACGGTAAATCACACAATAAGTAGCTAAGTTGGTTGTAATTTATTTTTGGTGATGCCCGTGTGTGTGTGGGGGGGAAAAGTCCTAGAAAAAATTTATCATCCAATACCCTTCTTCATTCCAAAAGAAAAATGTTCATCGCTCCAAGGAGCGCTGCTTTGTCCTTGAAAAGTTTTCAGGGGATGAGGGTCATCCCCTCGAACTCAGAGGTTTCATCTAGGCCTGGAATACTATTCAGCAGCAACAGATGCCTCTAACTTGCGGAAGGATGCGTTACACCACCCAGTGAGCGATCAAGGATGAGGCAGTGCTCCTTGGAGCGCTGCTAAATATGTGAAAGTGGGAAAGTGGATATCCGAAGAATTTTTTCACGTACTTCAGCAGCGCTCAAAGGAGCGTTGCCTTGTCCTTCATCGCTCACTGGGGGGATGTAACGCTCCATTTATAAATACAGAGGCATCTGTTGCTGCCTAGGCCTTGATGAAGTCACCGAGACCGAGAGGAAGCCCTTCATCCCTTGAAAACTTATCGAGGCTTCATGGAGCGCTGCTGAGGTATGTGAAAGGTGAGGTGCACGCGAAGCGCGCAGTGAGCCTTGGGAAAGTGGGTAACCGAAGAATTTTTCCAGGTATTTCAGCAGCGCTGAAAGGAACGTTGCCTTGTCCTTCATCGGTCACTGGGGGGATGTAACGCTCCATTTATAAATACAGAGGCATCAGTTGCTGCCTAGGCCTTGATGAAATCACCGAGACCGAGAGAAGGATACTCATCCCTTGAAAACTTATGAAGGTTCCATGGAGCGCTGCTGAGGTGCGTGAAAGGCGAGGTGCGCGCAAAGCGCGCGGTGTTTCAGCAACGCTGCATGGAGCGCTGCCTCGTCCTTGATCGCTCATTGGGCGGTGTAACGCTTCCTTCATCAATTCAGAGGCTGAATAAAGTTCCAGGACTTGATGAAGCCTCTGAGTTCGAGAGGATGTCTTTCATCCCTTGAAAAGTTTATAAGGGCAAACTCATTGTCCAATGGCTCACCTTGCCTTTCCCGTATTTCAGAAGGGCTCCAAGGAGCGCTGCTTTGTCCTTGAAATATTTTCAAAGGATGAGGGGTATCCCCTCGAACTCAGAGGCTTTATCTGGGCCTGGAATACTATTCAGTAGCAACAGATGCCTCTAAATTGTGGAAGGATGCGTTACACAGTGAGCGATCAAGGACGAGGCAGCGCTTCTTGGAGCGCTGCTAAATATGTGAAAGGCGAGGTGCGCGCGAAGCGCGCGGTGAGCCGTGGGAAAGTGGGTAACCGAAGAATTTTTTCAGGTATTTCAGCAGCGCTGAAAGGAGCGTTGCCTCGTCCTTGATCGCTCAGTGGGGGGTGTAACGCTCCATTTATAAATACAGAGCCATCTGTTGCTGCATAGGCCTTGATGAAGTCACCGAGACCGAGAGGAAGCCCTTCATCCCTTGAAAACTTATCGAGGTTTCATGGAGCGCTGCTGAGGCATGTGAAAGGCGAGGTGCGCGCGAAGCGCGCGGTGAGCCGTAGGAAGGTGAGTAGAAGAATTTTAAGAGGATCGCCTCTATTAAATTTCTAATTCTTTCCCTAAGGCTCACCGCGCGCTTCGCGCGCACCTTGCCTTCACGTGTTTCAGCAGCGCTCCAAGGAGCGCTGCCTTGTCCTTAACCGCTCACCGAGCGGTGTAACGCTTCCTTCATCAATTCAGAGGCTGATAAAGTTCCAGGCCTTGATGAAGCGCTTGGAGCGCTGCTGAAATGCGTGAAAGGTGCGCACGAAGCGCGCGGTGAGCTCTAGAAAGATGAGTAGAGAAATTTCAAGAAGATCGCTTCTATTAAATTTCTAATCCTTTCATGTGTGCCTTGTCCTTATCCGCTCAGCGAGCGGTGTAACGCTTCCTTCATTAATTCAGAGGCTGAATAACGTTTCAGGCCTTGATGAAGCGTCTGAGTTCGAGAGGATGTCTTTCATCCCTTGAAAAGATTATAAGGACAAAGCAGCGCTCCTCGGAGCGCTGATGAAATACGGAGCGCTGCTTCATCCTTGATCGATCATGGGGCGGTGTAACGCTTCCTTCCGCAATTTAGAGGCATTTGTTGCTGCCGAATAGAGTTCCAGACCTTGCTGAAGCGTCTGAGTTCGAGAGGATGCCTCTCATCCCTTGAAACATTTCAAGCACAAAGCAGTGCTGAAATACATAAAAGGCGAGGTGCGCGCGAAGCGCGCGGTGACCCCTAGGAAAGTGGGTCGTCGAGGAATTTAATGAGGATCGCCTCTAATATTTCAGGATGCGCTTCTGAAAGAAGTCATGATGGGCGAGGTGCGCGCAAAGCGCGCGGTGAGCCCAAGGAAAAGGTTTGAAAATGTATAAGGGTCGTCTCTTATGATCAAAGTTGTGCAAAAAAGAATCATTACACGCGGATCTTTCATTTTCTCCGATACCCTTGTTTTCCCCGGTACCCCCCCTCCCCGGACTCCAACCAGCAACATAATAATAATAATAAAAAGAGCCATCACGCGGGCATAATCACGTACAAGTGATAAATCAAAAATGAAAGAATGCCTGCAAAGAGATGTCACTTGTAATCGATTATACGAAGGGTGGAAAACGACAGTCGAGTCGCCCGGGGATGATGGGGTGGCTGACTGGTGGTCGTTGCGATGCGAAGATGATGCATGTCACGAGGGTGAAGGTATTTGTAGCCAGCCGCGCGATTCTTCTGGTCCTTCGTCTCAAACCATGACATTACTTTTCGTCCTTTCTGGATTTCTTTTTTTTTTTTTTTGCATATCAAATAGCAATGGATGAGAGCTGTTTGGGGATGGGGGGGGAGTCGTGTGCGAATCCAGCCGCCCTTTTTTCATGGCACGGACTTTCTTCAAAACGATACCGGCAAAGACCATCAGACCAACCAAAAGGACATCCGACAAATTTGGCCTGAGTTTAGCTCTCTTGGGTGGGTGTTCTGTTCTGTTTGGTCTCTCTCTTCACCCTTGACTCTATTACGGTCATATTTTCAACAATTCCGACGGGAGGTCTTCGTATGTGGGGGGAGTGTGGATTCGCGCGCGTATGTTTTGGGAACTCTCTCCCTCTATCGGGTAGTTAATTTCATGGTAACAAATTTCATGATGAAAAGTGAAACATGAAAATGGATTGTCGAAATGGAAATCATCGGGGACCGTGGCCCGGGTTTTGAGACGAAGGGAGATTTGGACTGCAAAAAAAAAACAGGAATCATCATCATCCACCCCGGATGAGAGCCACCAGCCAGCCAGCCAGCCAGCAGGAATGAGGATATTGGAAAAAATGATGGCAATAAAAATATGACACAAGAAAGGCAGAGCAAAGATTGGAAAATCATATTTATCTGACGATTTGCTCGAAAGGGGTTATCGCGCGCGATACGATAGCAGGAAGGGTCGAAGATAATTCGCCGCTGGGAATAGGCTATTAGTTGGGTAAATTTCGGTAGAGCATTATTCCGGGAAAAGTGTTCTCTGGACTGGATTGGGACGAGCTTATATGTGTTACAAAGTTGGCCTAAGTTGGAACCTATAGTTCCTGTAGGTCCTCTGACCAAAGGACCCGATGTGGGCGGGGTTTTTGCCCTCTCGCTGCTCTTACCATTAACATTCAAAAATATCTCGTGCCTTAAGGTACACAACAGCACACACACAGGCACCAAAGGTCCCACGACCACGACTGCTCTGGGTCCAGCTGGAGCGGACCCGGAGCAGTGTCGAGGTGTATGAGCCGGTCGACGGCCATTGCCTTTAAGTAGTTTCTTACTTTTTGTTTTCTTTGCCATTTTTTTAAGGTCGTGGGACCTTTGGTACCCGTGTGTGTGCTGTTCTATACCTTAAGGCACGAGATATTTTCGAATGTTAATAGTAGGAGCAGCGAGAGGGCAAAAACCCCGCCCACATCTCCCGTCACTGAGCTACAGCAAGCTCGTGCCGCCGCCTATCCCGATGAGGAGTCTTCGCCAGATGCCGTGGCCGGACCTTCACGGTCATCGCGGCAAACCTCCACTCTGTCCCCTGGACACTTAGGTGTCCGCAGCACCTGTCCATTACATTCTTGGCGCCCAACGTGGGGCCGAAACCCACGACACTGAGATTAAGAGCCTCATGCTCTACCGACTGAGCTAGCCGGGAGCAAATATGAAATGGACGGTTTGGTGGGCATCCGAAGAAGCCCATGGGGACGGAGCCTAAGGATGCATGGGAGCCGTGAAGGTCGGGCAGTGCCATCTGACGAAGAAAAAGGCCCCTCAACGAGCTAAGCAGCGGCCTCTGCTTGCTGTAGCTCAGTTCGGGAGATGTGGACGGGGTTTTCGCCGCCCGTTGTTCCTGTCCTTTACGTATTAGCAAAAATTCCTGGGCCTGGGGACGACAACACAAACAAGGGAGGTAAAAATGTTTAATAAAAAAAAATGAGGCGATAAGGATGGAACGGTTGGGGGACGGATCAGACGCCCAAGCGGTCGCACCTGGGTCCGGATGTAATGGGACCCCCGGCCTTTGGTTTCGTACCACCAACAGATCACTACTCATCAGGTGCTGCTTCGATCTGCCGGTGGGAGCAGCACTACCAGACTATAATATGGTTCATTCCACACCCCGGGATACCTTCCAGAACCTTGCCACAAAACCTTACACTCCACCAGACCTAATTCTGGCTATGACAAGACGCAGTGAGGGACCTTGTTATACCTCGCCGGACCTAATCGAACCCTATCTCCTGACTTTCAAGTCACTTATCAAACTTTTGCAACTTCTATTCCGCATTTCTGTCCCAGAAACTATCGCTGGTGCGCCTGGCCTGGTCTGGCCGCCACCACCGAGCTCTGCCATACCAAAAGACCTTCCTCCTGTCTTGTGTGCAAAAATTTCAATCGTCGTACAATATCTCCGAAACAGAAAAATGGATTAATGATAATTAATTAGTCGAGGGCAGGAGGAGGTGGTCGCGAAAGAATTTACAATTATCACAAGCCGGCACACTTGCTTGCATCAGTCCACTCGGGCCGATATCTGTGCAGTGGCACACAGTTGGACCGATATGGGTAGTCCCCGGGCCGGAGGGACGTTCGAGCGCGGAGGGAAAACAACCAACAACAGAACGGATTGAAAGTACCAAGATTGCATAAGTTTCGTGTATGCCTCTCTTCCGGGACCTTGTCGTTGGTCGGTCCATCGAGAGTCTCCGTCTGTTGTTTGGTTCCGCGAACACTCTCCTCTTCCGCCTCGTCCGGCCCCGGCTTCGGCGCGGACCTAATCCGAAATGGATCTTTCCGAAACTCTGTCCACATAGCGGACGAGGAGGAGAAGGCGAGATCGCGCGCGAAATATTCAAAAATGAAACCTACGACTGTGTCACAAGAGAGCCGAGTCTGAGCGAGGGGCGAGGCCGGCAAGGCCGGCAAGGCAAGACCCAGGCGAGGTATATGCTAGCTGAAAGTCCGGGGCAAACACACAGCCTGACGACGGACACGAAATAATGAGTGCATAGATTGCAATATATTGAAAAACTATCGCCCACAAGACAAATATCCACAGCAAAAGATTCAAAGATACTACATACGTATGAAAGGTATCGCGCCGCGGCCTTGATGCATTATTGTGCCCGAGAAGGAACTGGTCCGTGGCACCCGCGCTGCCGGTCGTTATCGATTCCATGCACCAGGCGAGTGTTAAACCTTTTAAACTCATCCTAAATGGGCGCACGCGCGCGCGCGCGGTAGCGGACGAGTTAAGCCCGCCGCCGGGGGGCCACTGTAAAAGTGTGGCACGAGCTGCAAGCACCCAACGTCCAATCGATTACCACGAGACGATGATGAAGATGATGGTGATCATCATCATCATATGATCATGATCGTGGTACAGCAACCGAACAAGTGGCGCCTTGTTATAGGGTCTGCGCCCATGGGCCGCAAGCCATATCTCGACGAGGAATCTCTGGCGATGTGCAAGAAAGATAGGCGCGCGAGAGATCATTACATGCGCCCGCAAGTCCTCTATCGATGAATTGAACCCATGTTTTGGGATCTCGCGTGTGCCATGTTTTTCTTTCGATCGTCCATGGCTTGCGCGACTTGGGCTCGAGTTAATGCTTGGGTTCAAATTAACAGCTGAGTTGAGCCGCGCGACACGGAAGCAATCTCGCAGCCGACCCCTGGGGGACTTTCTAATTGTATCAGATTACCAAAGAGATCGTTGTCGTTGGACGGCGCGATTAGGTTAAATTGGTCCACCCGGATATTGGGGCGCATCGAATTGAACCTAAGAGCCGGGAACCTAAATACCTCGGGCCAAAGTACCACAAACACCAGAAGCACCACCGGCAACGGCAGCACCTTGTCTGTGTGTTACCTCATCATTGTCATCCGCAACATCATTACCATGACCATCATTATTATCTTTTGTTTAAAGTGCAGATATCTATACACCGAAAAGAAAGATGTGTGTGAGATTCTTTTTATTGTTTTTCTTTTTTCCCAGCAGCCTATAGTCGTCTCAAGGTCGTTCCCAGGAATATTCAATTTTACTTTTCATAGGTTTTCGCACGTTTGACGTACCGTGGATCGGGGAAGGTATAGTCAGTCAGTCAGGGCTCGATCGTAGGGCTCGTGTGGAAACTATGACGAGACCTGGATCGCCCATCGTGGTATAAGGCTCAGTCAGGCCTCAGTCAGTTCTTCTGTGCATAGTTCTGTAACCGGGCCCGAGAATGAGGTCTTTGGAATTTTACTTTCTGCGAAAAACAAATCGCAAATCTCTGTCGTTGTCGTCGAGTATCTTTTCTACGATTCGGGGACTATGGAGACAGACAGACAGGTGTGGAGAATCGGTTCTTAGGCTCCGGATTGCGTCCGAGTGTCATCTTCTGACTCATTCATATCCACCGATGGACGATGTCCATGCGCCCACCACCCTCCTCGCCCTCGTCATCGTCTTCTTCGTCGTCGTCGTCGTCTTCTTCTGTTGTGAACTTATTTTCACACACTTGAATGGATTTAATAGTGGGAATTTCTTTAATCATCGTATTATGTTGCAAAAAGGAAAGGGCGAACCGAGAAAGAACCGACCAAAGTAACAAAATACAAATAAAAACAAAAAAAGATACACACAATCAGAAAAGATTGGGAAGATTGAAAAGAATGAACGCAGCGAGAGGCTCTGGTCGTTGCTGGTCGTTGGTTCGGTGGAGTTTCTGCGGTTTGATCTTGAAAATAAAGTTATATCCGGTCGAGGTCAGGAGAAACATTTTTTTTTTGTTTTCTGTTTTGTTTTTGCTTTTCAAATAAGACCAGAAAATAAAAATAAAAAATAAAAAAAAACTTTGGTGTACACAATGAGGTGAATCTACATCTGGGAATTTTCTTTTCATGAGTTGTGTGAGTTTGGTGTCGCTGAATATTGTTCTGTGGGTTTTCTGGGTGTTTTGAATTTTTTCACAATTTTTTTTTGGAGGGCTTCAGCAACGGCGACCTGAACTCGCCCCGGGTTTGAAGGCTGGAAAACGTGTGTAGTCAGGAACATTTTGTGACGACGACAAACACTCTGTGATGCACAGAAGCAGATTTCGGAGCGCCTTTTAGAATACCTAAGGGCGCATAGACTATTCGACTTTTCATCGCGCCTTTTTTCAGACAACCGTTCGTTTTTGGTAACCGTTTTTCTGTTTATTTTTTGGTTTTTCAGCAACCGTTCACTTCTGACAACCGTGGGCTTTCGGGAAAACAGGCCAAAAACCGATACGGCCCCGAACATCGGGCTCCTACGCCCAAAGTTTTAGAGGTATCTGGCAAGGTTATAGGTACCCCGCTATAACCTTGCCGCTAGAGGTCGTAGTACTTACTGAGAAATAACGGTTTCTTCCACCACAGTTTTAAAGATATTTTTACCGGATTTCTTGCGCGTGAAAGCTACGGGTGCTACCTTTCTAACGGTACCTTAACCTTGCCACTAGAGCCCGTACTTGGTAAGAAATAACGGTTTATTCCATGGGCTTTCAGGAAAACAGGCCAAAAAGCGGAACGGCTCCGAACATTGAGAACATCGGGCTCCTGTGGCCACAGTTTTTAAGGTATGTTTTACCGGATTCCTTGCGCGTGAAAACTGCGAGTGCTACTTCCTAACGGTACTTTAATCTTGCCACTAGAACCCGTACTTACTGAAAAATAACGGTTTATTCCACGGGCTTCCAGGAAAACAGGCCAAAATCCGGTGTGGCCCCGAACATTGGGCCCACAGTCTTAAAAATATTTTACTGGTTTTTTTACGCGTGAAAACTGGGGGTGCTAAATTTTTAACGGTACTTTAACCTTGTCGCTAACTGCCGTACTTGCCGCTGAGAAATAACGGTTATTTTATTGGTTTCAAGGAAAACAGGCCAAAATTTGGTATGACCCCGAACTTCGGGCTCCTACACCCATAATTTAGAAGTGTATTTTACCGGCGTGAAAACTGCAGGTACTACCTTTCTAACGGTACTTTAACCTTGTCACTGGAGCCCGTACTTGCTGGGAGAAATAACGGTTTATTCCTTGGTCTTTCAGGAAAACATTCCAAAATCCGATACGACCCCGGACATCGGGAGAATCGTTCTTCTGTGCCCACAATTTTAAAAAAATTTTACCGGATTTCTTGCGCGTGAAAACTGCAGGTGCTACCTTTCTAACGGTACTTTAACCTTGTCACTAGAGCTCGTACTTGCCGAGATATAACGGTTTATTCCATGGGCTTCCATAAAAACAGCCCGCAAACCGGTACGGCTCCTAACATCGGGCCTCTGTAGCCACAGCTTTAAGGATATTTTCTACCGGATTTCTTGCGCGTGACAGCCGCAGGTCATACCTATCTGACGGTACCCTAACCTTGCCGCTAAAATCAGTACTTCCGGAGAAATAACGGTTTATTTCATGGATTTCCAGAAAAACAGGCCAAATGTCGGAACGGCTCCGAACATCGGGAACATCGGGCTTCTGTAGCCACAGCTTTAAGGATATTTTTTACCGGATTTCTTGCGCGTGAAAACTGCGGGTGCTCTGTTTCTAACGGTACTTTAACCTTGCCACTAGAGCCTGTACTTGTTGAGAAATAATGGTTTATTCAATGACGTTCAAGCAAAACAGGCCGAAATCAGCACGGCCCCGAACATCGGGCTCCTGTGCCTACAGTTTTAAAGATCTCGGGAAGGGGTTTCTTGCGCGTGATAGCCGCGGGTACAACCTTTCTAATGGTGCCCTTGTCTTGCCGCTACAGGCCGTAATTGCTAAGAAATAACAGTTGATTCAATAGACTTCAAGGAGAACGGGCCGAAAGCCGGTACGGTTCCAAACATCGGGCTCCTGTGCCCACAGTTTTAAAGATATCTGGAGGAGGTTTCTTTTGCGTGATGGTGCTCTAACCTGGCCGCTAGATGCCGTACTTGCTGAGAAATAACGGTTTATTCCATTCGCTGTTCGTCCACCGTTCTCTTAGACGAAAATTCATCCCGACAATCGTTCGTTTCTGGTAATCGTTCGTTTCTAACAACCGTTCTTTTCGACATCCGTTCTTTTCGACATCCGTTCTGTCCGCTGCCGTTCTGTCCGCTACCGTTCTTTCCAGCAACAGTTGTTATAGGCAAAAATTCTTCCCAACAATCATTCCTTTATGGCAACTGTTCTTTTCGACAACCGTTCGTTTCTGGCAAACGTTTTTTTTCGACAACCGTTCTGACCGCCAACCACTCTACCCAACTGTTGTTGCCAACCGATTTCTTTTTTAGACGAAAATTTCTACAGTCAACCGTTTTTTTTGGGCGAAAATTCTTCCCGACAATCATATTCCTTTATCGGCAACCGTTCGTATCTGGCAACCGTTTTTTTTCTTCGACAACCGTTCTGTCCGGCAACCGTTTCGTTCCAACAACTAACCATTCTGTTCGCCAACCGTTTTTAGTTTTTTTTTTTTACGAAAATTTCTTCCGGTATGCGCCGTTTTTCCGACGAATGTAACCGAAAACCGTCACTCATTTCAAGTAGCCCCGTGGCAACTCAAACTCCAATAAGCCTCGCGATTTTCTAATATCCCCACGTTGGGCGCCAACTGCCCCCTCTTCGCCATAATCTTCGCTTGGGCATACAATGACATAAAAAGAAATCGTCCACTAAGCGAATTGTGGCTCGGTTTCTCGTATCAACAATGAGAGATGGCGGCCCCACGTTGGGCGCTCAGTGAATCGAAGCACTTTCGACGCTTCTAATGTCAGAGGTTCGCCTGCTGGACCTCGTAAACGCCAATGTTGGACGACCACCACCAACTCGTGTTACTACTGAATAGATGACCCTTTGACGCTAGGCACCCCCCCCCCCCCCCCTTCTCCTCTATTTTTTCCCTGGACATAAAATTACACAACAAAATCGTCCACTAAACGAATTGTGGCTTCGGTTTGTCGTATCAACATTGAGAGACAGTAGTCCCACGTTGGCCGCCCAGTGAATCGAAGCACTTTCGACGCTTCCAATGCCAGTGGTCCGCCCGCCGGACATCTATTACAGGATGTAAACGCCAATGTTGGAGCACCACCATCTCACACTCGTACTGAAAAGATGACCCTTTGCCGGTGGGCGCCAGCAACACATGCTGCGCTGTTGCAGAGCTTTATGTCCATTTGCAGTGTGTGCCATTTGCAGCGACACGTCGCAATCGCTGCCACGCCTATTATTCTAATGGAGCAGGGCTCATGCGTTCTGGGTGACTTCGAAACTGCCCATATTCATGTCAGGCAGATTGATCTCAACCGATGATTCGCGGCGTCATTCCAGTGCGCAGCATGTCACAATCACTGCCACACGCATATTTTTGTAATGGAGCAGCGATTGATTGATTGATTTCGCCCTGTTTTGATGCGTTTGAACCGATTCGCGTGGCGTTGCGTTTGATGGCATCGCTGATCAATTGCGAGACACGGAAGTCCTTGTCCGCGAATGCAATCCTTTTTGCGTGTCGATCTTGGCCGGCTTGACCAACGATAGGAACCGCGGCACCGGTTGATTCGTGGCCCGAATACACTTCCTTTCCTTGCGCTGCTTTCAATGTTACGTTCCGTTCGCCCGATGGCGATGTTGCGGTCGTATCCTTTGTGTGATCGATACTCTGGCTAAGCTGCGAGCCTGTGTGGACGTGGTCGTACCCAATGATAGTGATGAGGCTGTTGGTGGCGACAGGCGAGCTCTTGTTAGTCTTGTCGCGACCGGAGAATGGAAGAGGCTCCTGAACGAGGTCAGTGGGTTGACGGGTACCAGCGATAATTGCTGTCGCTTCAAATCGTTGTAGATCCTCTGTTGAGCAGGGGGTCTTATGGGCCAGCCAGACTTTCTATCAGTTCGTTCCGCCGCCGCCGGTCTATTCCCCGCGGGCCAAATACCGAAACGGATGAGTGGTTATTATCGGACCGGCCTAGAACTTGAGCCTGAATTCCCATCCACATTGCAGCATGTCTATCGCACGTCGTTCTCCTTGTCCTTATCGATATCGGCCTCAGTCACTGAATTGAGTTTATGTCGACCCCGCCGCACCGCCGCCTCGCGCTCGCAGGCCCACTCGTTTGCCGGTCCTTTTTAGGTGTCGCGAGACGGGGCTACGAACGTTCTCGGCCCCATTTATCATTATATTTCCATGTCTTACGCGTATAAAGAGCCAACGCTCTTTGCTTGACTACGCCGACTTTTTCGATATGCTTTTGAGTCCCAGTTTTATCTCCGACGCTGACACTGCGCCGCCAACAGCACCGCAGCACAATTGTTGATTGCTGTCGCGCTGCAGTAGGCCCCACATTGGGCGCATAGCGTTTAGACGTTCGGGCGACCGGTAGCGCAGTGTGTTGAGGCATCAGTCTCATGTTTGACTACCGGCGTTTCGGGTTCGAATCCCGTCCACAACGACGTTCATGTCCATGGATGTGCAGGAGGTGCATGCTGGCAACTGCATTCTCCGAAACCAGTTTATGCCAAGGAAACGTTAACTGGGCCGCATGGAACAGTTGACGCGCTATGCCCCACAAGGGGTTACGGCAATTGAGTACAAACTACCCCTTTCTTCTTCACGTCGGAGACTTTCCCGAAGAAATCTCAAATCTCATCATCGTATTTCCAATGAAAAACTTTTTAGTCGACAGCCATTCGTAGTAGGCCCCCACATTGGGCGCATGGCGTTTAGACGTTAGCCGTCGCCCAAGCCGAATTGAGCGCTGAAGTCTCATCCTCTGATATGCAAACAAAAACTCATTAAACGCATCGCAGTCGATCGAGACCCAAGGATTTACCAATAAAGCGGCGTTCTATGGTAGACAGGTCTTCGTTAGGTAATTTTAGGATCTTTATAGCTAAGCATAAAGCTCCCTGAAATTCCGATGCCATGAATTGGTGCAAAGGACGTGAAGTCGCGGAACTTAAATGCGCTTTGGATTCATTTCATCTTCTTGGGTCTGTTATTTGGGTCTTTTGATTTCTTTCAGGGGGGAGTACAGCAGCTAGAGGGTCCAAACTTGCACTTTTTCAAATGGCTCTAACTCGAAAACTACGACAACTAGCGTGTTGAATTTTGCCTTAAAATGCTGCTTGAGCCTTGCTCCGATAATAGAAAACTCAATTTCGGCACACAAACCACGAAAACCACTGAAAATTTCAAGGCAAAGTGACCCCTCGACTGCCAAACATAAGAACGTGAATATCGTTTTAACTAGAGCAGGTAGAGGGTCCAAATTTGCACTTTTTAAATGGCTCCAACTATCGATATCGATACAACAGATCGGTGTGGTGTGTGGGCATGGTCATGGAGGCTTTTCTCTCTCTCTCTCTAATTGACTTGACCCCTCCAGGGGCATGGGCGCGTCAACATCTCTAGCATTTCTATGCCTTGTTGACGTTTCGATAGCATATCTACTTTTCGGAAGTGCAGTCGCTAGCATGCACCTCCTATCCGCGCCATCTTTATACTGACAAGCTCGGAGCACCGTGAGGGTTCTATTGGTACTCACAGGCAGTTTTAGATCGTGCCGAGATTTGATCTCCGAGCTCCAGGTTAGTATCGTAGAGCGGTGACCGAACGATCACGGCCAACGAGCGCGACGCGACGCATAATGTGGAAACGAAGGGATGAGAATGAAACTATTTTTCACTTTCTTTGTGAATGTCCGGCGCTGGCAAGTAGGAGAAGATCAGGTCAACTCTCCGTGACTACTTTTTCGATTATCCTGGAGAATTATCAGAGGTGGATGTGGGTCAACTTCTCCGTTTTGGGACTGGCTCCGAATGGTCTTAACTTTAAAGGTAGGCTGGAATTGTCAGTCTCAGGGTTTCGCAACGAACCAACATTTTTGGTCTAAGTGAGCTGCGCTGATGCGGCGGCCCTATTACCTAACCCAAACTCCAATAAGACTCGCGAATTGCAAGAGTATTTTCAATCCATATGCCCAAACGTTTCACATGAAAACGAAACGAACAACTAAAAAATTTCTCTCTACACACACAAATCTTCTATCTGCAAAAAATCCGCTCCAATCCATCCTTGACCGGAAACTACCCTAAAACTTTAACTTAAACTTCCCGAACACTTTAATCTCGATTATCCTTCGCTCCTGGTGTGGACACACGTTTCGCTCCTCAATCGGCGCCCGGAAAGTGGGTCCGGACAATAACAACAAAAAGAGAGAGGCAAAAAGAACAAGGCAGGAAGCCAGGAACACACCGATTCCAGGACAATAGCAACAACAACAACACGGAACAATAGCAAAATATGGAATATGTAACTGTGATTATGGCTTTCGGGATTTTTATTAAGTTTCGCCCAAAAAGTGTAGCGCATAGATACTTCGTGTATACCTTAACACATTTTTGTCTCCACCGCATTTCCTTGCCTTGGACCAACAGTGGGAGTGAGGTGGGGGGAGAAGGATCAAAGTGGCGACCAGAGAGGATCTCGTAAACTCAAGTGTGCCAGCCGGCCAAGAAAGTCCTAGGTCTATTCATTCCGACAGACAGACAGAGAGAGAGAGAGCAACGAAGGCTCGACCCGAGGTCGGAATTGACCATCCTCCAACATACATTCTCTCTCTCTCTCTCTTTGCATACGCAGGCCAACCCGACCACTCTCGCACGCACTCCCAGCCAATATGACACATGGCTGGAACGTATCTCTGTCATTCGTTTATCGGGACCCCGAACAAAAAAAAAAACCCGAGAAAGATATCCTGCTGTCGAGGAGGCGGTGACGAGATTTTCCCCGGTCCCGGATTTTTCCACTCGGAAAACTTGTGCGCATCATTTTGGGCGGAGTGTGTGTGTATTTTGTGTGGTTGTTGTTTGTGCGATGCAACAACGCACACGTCCTCCGACCATATGGATGCAATCCGAATATCGCACACACAGTATCTGTTGCAGAAGCAACGGAGCTGGATGTCTATTTCGGACGGAAGAGATATTTTTCGGGACATGAACGAATATCTCGTACGTAAGCGTGGAGGGTCACACAATAAGTTCGCGAAATCGGAGAAATGGCGGGGGTCAGGAACTGTATTTAATTTTTAATTTTTCAAGTAGCTAATAAATAGCGTAAATTGACAATTTTATAAAAATCAGATCAGTATTCGCGAAGTTATCGTCGAGTGAACAAGTAACGCCGCCGCGCCACGCCGTGAGAGAGATCATTTTTAATATATATGGAGAAAATTCGAGTTTCGCCTGGGAGAAGGGGGGGGGGGGGGGGTGGGCGGGCAAGCAAACAAGGCAGAAACTGTGCCCCAACTTGTAAATTATAGTTTTTGTTTCCAGAGTTAGAACCCCACTTGCTGGTTGAAAAAAAAAAACAAAAAACAGTACCGAACTTTTATTTTCGCCCTGCCTTTTGCGGCGGCGCGTCGTGACCATAACTCAGCGAATACTGATCCGATTTTTATAAAATTCTTCATTAACGTTGCTTGTAAGCTACTCGAAAAATTAAAAATCAAAAACGCGACATCGCTCCCGTCATTTCGCCGATTTTGCGAGCTTATTGACGTCAGTATTGACGGGCAGAAATGCATGACACATATGACATGTGCGTGTGTACAATGCGCGTGGGGGGAGGGGGGGGGGGCACATGGATAAGCCAAGCGTATCCCGAAATAAGAAAAGGTCTATTTTAGCAATATTCGATTCGCGCATTAGAGAGAAGCGCGAGCTCACACACGTGAGCCTAGTCTAAGTGTGTGCCAAATAAGCGCGCACGAGTATTTGCACGCGCGCACTCAAATATCCATCCGCGAGACGAATGGCGAATGCGAGCTGGTGTAGCTGTAGCTTCTAGCTCTAGCTCAGACCCCATCCGCCCCCGCTAATGGCGGCATAGGGTGCCTGTTTCCAGCGTTTTTTTTGTTTCTCTCTTTTTTTTCTGTGTAACGTGACTGCAAATACAATATCTGGGCGCGGGTGTAATCGATACGCATCTCCAGTTGAAGGTGGTGTGGACAATCTTGGGGATGTGCACAGATATTTTATTCGCGGACACACAAGTTATTTGATATGCGCGCGCGTTTGTAAGCGTTCGCGTTGCTTGTGTTCAAGTGCTAGAGAGATCATATCATATGTCTAACAAGCTAGTTGTATCTTTGTTGCGCTGTTGCTGTTTTTGTCGACGTTCTTGCTAGCCTATACGACACATCGTTGGGATCGCATTTCACGAAAGCTTGTTTAGCCAGAAGTCGTTAGATTGTTGTTACTACGCGACAAGATAAAAGGATCAAGCGTCAAATAATGGGTGGAGAGTGGTTCGCGGTGGTTTGCTATCAGAGCAGGCCCCAAGAAAAAAAAAGCCCGTCGCGCGGATGAAGGTACTGGAACTCATCAATAAATCTTTGAAGAAAAATAAAACGAAGAGATACAGAAGGGGGCGAATTCTTTCGCCTTCCTCGTCGCGCGGGCTCTCAAGACGATCATATTTCTCCCCCTCGCACAAAACCCCAATATCCATTTCCATCTTTTATCTTTCTTTTTTTCTCTTGCCATAGCGCAATTGAATCAACCAGAAAATTGGCTACTTATTGAATTTCTTCTCGATGCCACGACGACTGTCCTCTGTCCATATACAGTGAAAAGATAGAAAGATATCGCGCGGGGCTTCTGACCAGCGGCGATTGGCTTGAATCAATTCACGCAGCTCTCAAAGTTCAATTTCGGGAAATGTGTTCGTGTTGTTGGGGTGCACACGCTGCTACACTACGAGTACTTCGTGGATGCGGTTTGGACTTTCATTCATTCACTCATTCATTCATTGATGGATTCAACTGAACCTTGTGGTAACCACAAAAGATACGACGCGACGACGACGCGGCCGGATATTGACTGAATTGAGGATTGGATGCGCAAAGTGCGAAAAGAGGGCTGGAAAGGGGACAGGAAGATCTATCACAAATGTTAAGATCGGCACAGTAGCAAACAAAAAATTCCTGCGCGCCACTTTGCTTCTTTGGCGAAGTCTTAATCGCGCGTTATTGTAAAACTCTTTGGTTGTTGTGTCTACGTCTCAACTTCGATTCGCCCCTCCCCCCTTCAGCTGAGAGTCACAGCAAATGGTGGAGGGGGAGGGGGCGCACCTGACCCTTGGAATATTTCAGTTCTAAGGTTCAACAAAATTCATGAATCCCGAAGGAAACCATACCCCACCTCTAGGGTCTTCAAGGATAAAAGGCAGCGCTCCTTGGAGCGCTGCTGAAATAGGTTGAAGGCGAGGTGCGCGCGAAGCGCGCGCTAAGCCCAAGGAATAGGATTAGCCTCTGATATTTTTCTAGTCATTTACCTTGGGCTCACCGAGCGCTTCGCGCGCACCTCGCCTCTAAGTCATATTAGCAGTCCTCCAAGGAGCGCTGGAGTGTGATTCTATGGGATTCAAGGACTTCGTTCGAGTGTATCATCAAAATTTGCAAAGCGCGCGGTGAGCCCGAAGAATAGGATTTCATTTCGCACCTCACCCTTGGCATATTCCAGCGCTAAGGCTAAACAAAGTTCATGAGGAAAAGGAGCCATACACCACCTCTAGGGTTATAAAGGAAAAGGCAGCGCTCCTTGGAGCGCTGCTTAAACATGCTGAAGGCGAGGTGCGCGCGGTAAGCCCGAGGAATACGATTTGATTAGGATTAGCCTCTTCTAGTCATTTGCCTAGGGCTCACCGCGCGCTTCGCGCGCACCTCGCCTCTTAACCCGAGGAATAGTATTTGATTTGGATTAGCCTCTTCTAGTCATTTGCCTAGGGCTCACCGCGAGCTTCGCAAGCACGCCTCGCATCTGACTCATTTCAGCAGTGCTCCAAGGAGCGCTACTTCGTCCTTGAAGGTCCCAGAGGTGGTGTGTGGCTTTCTTTGGGATTCAGGGACCTCGTTCAGATGTATCATCAAAATTTGCGAAAGGCGAAGCGCGCGGTGAGCACAAGGAATAGGATTTGATTAGGATTAGCCTCTGATATTTTTCTAATCATTTTCCTAGGGTTCACCGCGCGCTTCGCGCGCACCTCACCTTTAACTCATTTCAGTAGTGTTCCAAAAAGCGCTGCTTTGTCCTTCAAGGCCCCAGAAGTCATGTGCGGCTTTCTTTGCAATGCAGGGACCTCGTTCAGGTGTATAATCAAAATTTGCGAAAGGCGAGGTGCGCGAGGGCTCACCGCGCGCGAGCACCTTACCTTGAGAATATTTTAGCAGCGCTCCAAGGAGCACTGCCGTTACCTTCAAGACGCTGCAGGTGATATTTCGCTTCCTTGGGAATCAGAGACCTATGTCTCAAGTTTGACCCCCCCCCCCCACTTTTGCTGAGATTCATAACAATTTTTAGAGAAGGGAAAGGGGGGGGGGGCTACTTACAGCAGCAAACAAAAAATTTCTGCGCCACAAATCGCGATACTTAGCTTCTTTGGCGAAGCCTTAATCGCGCCCGAAGCCTTAATCACTCTTTGGCTGTGTCTACGTCTGAAGTTTGACACCCCCCTTGGCAGAGATTCCTAGCAAATTTAAGGGGGAGGGGAGCTAGTCACAGTGGAAAAAAACAACAAAAAGTTCTGCGCGACAATACGCGCTACTTTGCTTTTTTAGCCATAATTGCCAGCGATTGTAAAACCCTTTGGTTGTGTCTCATCTCAAGTTTGAGCCCCCCCCCCCCTCCCCCGCTTTTCTCTAAGATTCAAATGGAAGGGGGGTCTAGTCACAGCAACAAACAAAAACTCCATGCGCTAGAAAACGTGCTACTTTGCGTCTTTGGCGAAGCCTTAATCGAGCGAAATTGTGGAACTCTTTGGTTGTGTCTACGTCTCGAGTTTGACCCCCTTCCCTTTTAGCTGAGATTCATAACAAATTTTAGGAGAAGAGGGGGAGGGGGGCAGTCACAGCCGCAACCAACAAAATCCCTGCGCCACAAAACGCGCTACTTTGTGTCTTTAGCGAAGACTGAATCGCGCGCGATTGTAAAACTCTTTGGTTGTGTCTCATCTCAAGCTTGACCCCCCCCCCCCACGGTTTTCTCCAAAATTCAAATTGGGGGAAGATGGGATCTAGTCCCAGCAGCAAAACAAAAAATTCCTGCGCCACAAATCGCGCTACTTTGCTTTTTTTGGCGAAGTCGTAATCGAGCGAAATTGTGGAACTCTTTGGTTGTGTCTACGTCTCGAGTTTGATCCCCCCCCCCCTTTTTAGCTGAGATTCATAACAAATTTTAGGAGAAGAGGGGGAGGGGGGCAGTCACAGCCGCAACCAACAATATCCCTGCGCCACAAAACGCGCTACTTTGTGTCTTTAGCGAAGACTGAATCGGCGCGATTGTAAAATTCTTTGGTTGTGTCTCATCTCAAGCTTGACCCCCTCCCTTTTCTCTCAAATTCAGATTGGGGGAAAGGGGGGATCTAGTCCCAGCAGCAAAACAAAAAATTCCTGCGCCACAAATCGCGCTACTTTGCTTTTTTTGGCGAAGTCGTAATCGAGCGAAATTGTAAAACTTCCAGGTTATGTCCATGTTTCAAGTTTGATTCCCCCCCCTTATGTTGAGATGCATAGCAAATTTTGGGGGTTGTAAGCCACTGCAGCAACAAAAAAAATTCCCGCGCCACAAATCGCACTACTTTCTTTTCTTTCTTTGGCGAAGCCTTAATCGCGTGCGACTGTGAAGCTTTTTGGCTGTGTCTACAACTTTGACCCCCCCCCCCCTCTTTCCCCCGTTTTCCCCAAGGTTCAAATTGGGGGGAAGGAGGGATCTATTTACAGCAGCAAAACAAAAGATTCTTTCGCCGCAAATCGCGCTACTTTGCTTCTTTGGCGAAGCCTTAACCGACCGAAATTGTGAAACTCTTTGGTGGTGTGTACGTCTGAATTTTGACCCCCTCCCCGCTCTTTTGATGAGATTCATATTAAATTTTAGGAGAAGAGGGGAGGGGGGGGCCTAGCCACTGCAACAACAAAAAATCCCTGCGCTACAAATCGCGCTACTTTACTTCTTTGGCGAAGACCTAATCGCGCGCGATTGTGAAACTCTTTGGCTTTGTCTACGTCTCCAGTTTGATACCCTCCTCCTTGGCTGAGATTCTTAGCAAATTTAAGGGGGGGGGGGGGGGGGAGCTAATCACAGCAGCAAACAAAAAATCTCCGCGCCATAAATTGCGCTACTCTTTGCTTCTTTGACAAAGCCTAAGTCGCGCGCGATTGTTAAACTTTTTTTTTTACGTCTCAATTGTGACCCCCCGCTCCCCCCTTTTTGCTGATTTAACTGGATTCCAACTATTAAATAATCATCTCTAATGGCATTCTAGTCCACTGCCAATTTTGTTCATAAATTAGAGAATTTCCGTGAGAAGATTGGTTGTGCCACGCGCCACAAGTGGCGCTACTTTTCCTCAAACTGCCAGTATCAGGAATTTCACAAATAGGATCAACGGATTGGTTGGACCTTTTCGTTTTTAATTGAACAAATCCGCGTCAAATCTCAAGCTCAGGATCCAGGATCATGTCCAGGACATAATTAGGTCCTAAATCTGCCGTCCATCCCCCCTCGCCCTCGGGCTCAGCAGGACTTTTCCATGCATGGAAAATGTGTGTCGCACATGCCTGGCGAAATTTTCCAAGATTCCCACAAATCTGTGATGCAAAATTGTCGTGTGGGGGAGGGGGGGATGAAAAGGACATTAAGACGATGAAAAGATTTTTCTATTTTGTTGTTGGAAAATTTCCCAAGATGCTGCACACCTATCACAGATAGCCGATGATAATTTGCCACCAAGTTCTTGTTTTTTTCTCCACCCCACGCCCCCAATCTTTACTGGGATGGGTGTGGGGTGCATGCATCCCCTCGCGGTCCCCACACACCACAGCCTCCTCCTCTTTCTGTTGTACCTATAAGCACATACAGATTTCGAGATACATATTTTGGGGGATGCGGTGCGCTGGATCTATCTGCAAATCGAGGATTTTCGTGAAGAGAATTTTTCGGATACGCCCCGTTTATTGCTTGCACCCGGGGACAGATATGTCGAGTGCCAAGAAGGGGTGGGTGGGCTGAAAAAGGCCACACACACCAAACACATACACACGCACGAACAAACACCCAACGACTTTTCCGACTTTTCCGAGTCCGGGAAATGTGTTGAATTGCAACACACGAAGCCCACGACACGACTACGAGACGACCCTCTTGTGATGTGATGCGGCTGCTACTGCTGCGGCTGCCACTGCTTGGGAAATCAACGAAGAATGGAAAATTGTTGTGTGTAGGCCCACAGCGGGTGCGACGCGCACGGGGGGTGGGGGCATGTTTTGTGAGATGCGACGATATTGTAGCCGTAACTATATACGCGCGCCCCGATATGATATGAAGACACACGGAGACCGCAAAACAATCTATACCCCCGAGTCGTTGGTCGGTGTTTGTATATCTGAAAAGATTTTTCCATTTTCCAAAAAGATACACACGTGAAAAATCATCATCGTCGTGGTCGTCGATGTTGTCGTTGTCGTCATCATCGTCGACATCATCATCATCATCAACCAAACCAAAGTCAAAGCGCAGCAAGCCCAGTCGTCCGTTACAACTCCTATCGGTTTTCACGCGTCAGATACGCTTTTGTGGTGTCCTTTCACTGGTCGTGTGTTGTTGTTCGGGCGGTGCACAAGAAACAAACAAAAAAGTGACCGTCACATCATTTTTCCTGTTTTAAGATTCGCGGTTCGTTCGATTCGGTTTTTGTTGTACCAAATTGCTGTTTTGGTTTTTAAGTACGTTAGGATCGGCGGAAGGATCTTCACAGGCGATCAACTGGCACGATCAATTGACCCATATATCCTTTCTCCTCGTATAACGATCGCGCGAATGAGAATTGTGTGTACGCGCCATCAACTATGAAACGATGCTGTTCGCCGCGACGACTAACCCCCACCTGATGATCCTGCGCTCCCCACCCGCAGCGGGAATGCAAATGTGATCCTGTGAGTGATGTCCTAAAAAATAGTGAAACGATTTGAGTGTTTTTCGTGCGCTACAAGTTTTCGTGGCGATGTTTGGCGCGGACTAAAGTAGTTCCGCCGTGAATGAAGAGTGTGCAAAAAACACGAGCAGCGAAAAAGTGATAAAAATCACAAAAAATCCATTTTCGTCCAGATCGAGTGTGAGAAAATCCAGAAAAAATAGGCCAATCCAAGCCGCGGAATGTCTACTAACTAGAGAAAATCAAAATCGAAGTTTTCACGTGACGGGTGTTGTGCAAAAAAAAAATCAAGTTTTAGGGTACATCATTTTATTCTTAATTTTTTTTAATCGTCTTGAATTCGCGTCGCGCGTCTCTCAAATAGTCTGTAAAATGTAAAAACGGACGACATAAGTGCATTGCTGTTGTTGTGGGTGTTTTGTGCGCGTTTCATTGATCCGAAAAAAAATCGAAAAAAAAATAGAATCAAATAAAAAGTTCACGACGAAAAACCCAAGATCAAAATTCTGCACACAGGCATACATACCCTCGCACCTATGCTCTACGAAAAAATGGATTTATCAACGGCATATCGTTACAATCAAAACATGATGGAATACTATACGTGTAAGGATGCAATTACAGCCAAAAAGAAAATTTCTTCCTGTCTCTTATCCCCAAACAACGTCGGACAAGCGACAAACGCACCTCGCCCCGCGAAATATGCTGGGAAAATTATCGAAAATAATACGAAACTGCACAAAAAAAAAAAATGAAATGATGAGAAGATACTCGTATCTCACACCGTCTGAAAAGAGCAAAGATCATGGATCTTGTGTACATATATCTGGAATCTTCGCTCTCGACAGAGATACACGGTGGGGCAGGTGTTGAGAGCATCATACAATTTGGACTCACATATTTCGCGCGAGAGCGAGCGATGCGATTTGTCTTGTTCGATTTCAGTTTTCTTTTTCTTATTATGATTTTCAATAAATTACAATTAAGCGTCGCACTTTCTATGGCACAGCATGCAGGATCGCTACCGGAAAACCTTTCCAATTCAGTTCCTTAACGTCGCGTCCACCCGCCTTCCCTTCGAATTTGTAACCACTTCAATGACTGCACATATTGGACGCACACTGAAATCATTTTCAGGCGGCTAAAAACTATGAAAGCGGCATACGTTTCCCGTCGAATATGTACAACAGTGATCCCACACTGGGCGCCAAACTTTCCCCAGTTTGGAAACCGCTCGAATTCGGATCGCAACCAAATGCTGTCGATGGTGAAAATTCACTAAAAAAAACCGACACACACACAATGACTCTGACTCCGCTAAATTTCAAGCTCAGATTAAGGATACGATTAGGTCCGTCCGTTCTCCCCCCGTTCCTCTCGCCCAATGACTCTGAATTTTTTTTTTTCTCACAGCGCGAC
This sequence comes from Chloromyia formosa, assembly GCA_964017055.1. Lineage (NCBI taxonomy): Eukaryota > Metazoa > Arthropoda > Insecta > Diptera > Stratiomyidae > Chloromyia > Chloromyia formosa. Next base: position 5,929,368 of record OZ024819.1, on the reverse strand, counting down.
CTCATTTTTGGCGCGAAAATTTCTCAGGCTAGCAAAGCTATGAAAACGGCATACGTTTCCCTTCGAATATGTGCCGCAGTGATCCCACGCGGAGCGCCAAATTTTCTCAAGTTTGGAAACACCACGAATATGATTAGGTCCTCCATCTGTCGGCTATCCTCTCCCCGTTCCCATCACGCCCAATCACTCTAGACTCCTCTTGAATTGTTTACCACAGCGCGACCTCATTTTGGGGCGCGAACATTTCTCAGGCTAGCAAAGCTATGAAGACGGCATATGTTTCCCTTCGAATATGTACCACAGTGATCCCACACGGGGCGCCAAACTTTCCCCAGTTTAGAAACCGCTCGAATTCGGATCGCAACCAAATGCTGTCGATGGTGAAAATTCACTAAAAAAAACCGACACAATGACTCTGACTCCGCTAAATTTCAAGCTCAGATTAAGGATACGATTAGGTCCGTCCGTTCTCCCCCCGTTCCTCTCGCCCAATGACTCTGAATTTTTTTTTTTCTCACAGCGCGACGTCATTTTTGGCGCGAAAATTTCTCAGGCTAGCAAACATAAAATATGAAAACGGCATACGTTTCCCTTCGAATATGTGCCGCAGTGATCCCACGCGGAGCGCCAAATTTTCTCAAGTTTGGAAACACCACGAATATGATTAGGTCCTCCATCTGTCGGCTATCCTCTCCCCGTTCCCATCACGCCCAATCACTCTAGACTCCTCTTGAATTGTTTACCACAGCGCGACCTCATTTTTCAGCGCAAAAATTTCTCAGGCTAGCAAAGCTATGAAGACGGCATATGTTTCCCTTCGAATATGTACCACAGTGATCCCACGCGGAGCGCCAAATTTGATATAGTTTGGAAACAACACGAATTCGGACCTAATCCAAATGCTGACGGTGGTGAAAATGCAATTAAAAAAAAAACGCCCCAATCCGTCAAATTTCAAGCTCAGATCCAGGATACGATTAGGTCCTCTTCCATCTGCCGTCCGTCGGCCATTCTCTCCCCGTTCCTCTCACACCCAATCACTCTTGACTCCTCTTGGAATTTTTCTCACAGCGCGACCTCATTTTGGGCGCGAAAATTACTCAGCCTAGCAAAGCTATGAAGACGACACGCGTTTCCCTTCGAATTTGTACCACAGAGATTCCATATGGAGCGCCAAATTCTCCCTAATTTAGAAACGACACGAATTCGGACCGCAACCAAATGCTGTCGATGATGAAAATTCACTAAAAAAAACGCCCCAATGACTCTGACTCCGCTAAATTTCAAGCTTAGATCCAGGGATAATGTCCAGGATACGATTAAGTCCTCCATCTGTCGTGCATCCTCTCCGCGTTCCTCCCACGCCCAATCACTCTTGACTCCTCTTGGATTTTTCACCACAGTGCGACCTCATTTTTGGCGCGTAAAATTTCTCAGGCTAGCAAAGTTATGAAAACGGCAAGCGTTTCCCTTCGGATATGTACCACAGTGATCCCACACGGGGCGCTAAACTTTCTCTAGTTTAGAATAAATACGCCCAATGACTCTGACTCCTCCTGGATTTTTCCCCACAGCGTGACCTCATTTTGGGCGCGAAAATATTTCCGGCTAGCAAAAAAAAAAACAACACGCAAATAACTCGTCTAAGAATTTGTACGACAGCGACCAGCAGATTTGGTCGTCAAAACTTTTCCGACTGAAAATTCATTGGGCCTAAATCCTTTTTTCTAAGCCGCCGGCAACGCCGGAACGACGAATTCGCACCCCCGTCATAATGCTCTCTACGTTGAGATCGAATAAAAACGAATGATGTCCCCCTTAGAGTTGCCACATAGGGCGCCAACATTTTTCGGATTTCCAAAAAGGGCTTCACATTTCATTTCATTCAATCACTAGCGCTTCATTCACTTTCCCTTTCGAATTTCTACATCGGCGATCCCACATTGGGCGCATAAATACTTCTAGATTGAAAGAAAGTTGTGAATTCGCCATGTGAAGAGGGGATGTCACCCGAATGGTGGGGGGGGGGATTTGTTTTAGGGATTCTAAGTGTTGGAGATTATATTGGACGATTTCTTTGGGGGATTTTTGGGGAATTATGGGAATGAGGTGGGCGGATTTGTTTTAGGGATTCTGGGTATTGGGGATTCTTTTGGGAGATTTCTTTGGGAGCTTTTTTAAGGCATTTTTTTTGGGAATTATGGGGATGAAGGGAGTGATCCATAATTAAAAGACTCGACCTGAAATTTTCTTTTAACTATGGATTTGACAGTGAAATTTTATAGCTTCGACCAGAGAAAATTTCGATTTGGACCATCTCCAGCATTAAGGTCAGTCCCGCGTTCGTGTGTTCGTAGTGAGCCGACGTGTTTTCTACACTGTGGTTGGAAATCTTCCAAAATCTCTTTCGCTATCGGCCAATGAGCCTATTAAAGCCGTTCAACTGCCTCACATTCGATTGTAGAATCGTTTGTGTATACTATTTTACATGTTAAGAGCGTATCCTAGTTGGTTTTTTTTTCCGAATCTCGTTGTCGTTTTTCGCTGCACAGTTGGCGCTCGGTGGCCCTAGTCATTCCGTCACCGCTCTACGATACTAATCTAGAGCTCGGAGTTCAAATCTCGGCGCGATCCAAAACTGCCTGTGAGTACTAATAGAACTCTCACAGTGCTCCGAGCTTGTCAGTATAAAGACGGCGCGGATAAGAGGTACATGCTAGCAACTGCACTTCCAAAAAAAAATATGCCATCGAAACGACAACAAGGCATAAAAATGCTAGAGATGTTGACGCGCCCATGCCCCTAGAGGGGCCAAGGCAATTAACAAATGGCGCCTGACCATGTGTGGTCAGACTTTACTGCGCCTGCTGCAATATTTTCTCAGGGATCAAGGTTATATTCTTTAGCATTCAAAGATTTTGCCCTACAGATGAAAGTGGCCTTCAGCCCCGGCTCATATTATTAGGCTGTCCAGAGCATGGGCGCGTTAACATCTCTAGCATTTCTGTGCCTTGTTGACGTTTCGATAGCATATCTACTTTTTCGGAAGTGCATTTGCTAGCATGCACCTCCTATCCGCGCCGTCTTTATATTGACAAGCTCGGAGCGAAGAGTTCTATTAGTACCCACAGGCAGTTTTTTTTTAACGCGCCGAGAGTCCTTCGTCAGTCACCTTTAATATTACATCCTGCAGCAGGACAAGGACGGGTCGGGTAAGACCCTCATTACTGTTATTAGAACTCTTATAGCCGGAAGACGCGTGAAACGTCACCATCTTGGCCTTTACTCGGCTGGCTTGAGCCTCGTGCCCTGTCTATCGTCCAGATCTCACCAGAAAGTTAGTGTGGAAAAGCAACTCCGCTTTCTCCCGAAAACGGCTCGCCATTACCTCAAAACCGAACGTAGCGCACATAAAACCTCCTGTAGATATGAGCAACAGGAATCGGCATTCCGCTGGACGTTAAATTTAACGCTTCGCGATTGTGGCATGGTTCTGCATTTGCGACGTTTCGTCGCTTGCATTTACTTCATCAAACTTGTTACCAGAAGATTGCGCGCCGATTGCAATCATTCCTGAGTACTGCCGCCGCTTGTTAGATACAAGTGCGAAATTCATCATCATCAGCCAGCCAGCCAGCCAGCGAACCAGGCATAGGGAGCCAGGCCGAGGAAATTGGATCACAAGGCCGGGTCGACAAGGAGTCGTGTCGTGCCTCATCCCCTGCAATGGTTCAAGATCGTGCGATTAAAGTCTACAGGCTACGCATTTCCAAAAACTCACTTCACGCAATGAATTTGTCGTGCTTATAGTCACCGAAAGGATTTCGCGCCCAACGTGCGGTCGCTGTCGCACAAATTCAAAGGGACGAGCGCGGCAAGAATTTTTGGCTCGACTTTTCAGGGTTGAAAACTTTGTCAAGTCATGGTCTGAATAACTATTTGGAGCTCTACCTTTGGCAGAGGAACGTAGGGGGGGGGGGGGGGATTTTTTTCCATAGTCGGACAAGTTTTGGCACCCATCGTGGGATCGTTGCTTTCATACAAGCCCAAAGAGACGCGCAGCGAGCATTGTTGCTCTACTTTCGACCGCGTTGACTGCTTTTTGCGCTTAGGAAATTTTTTGAAGTCTGAAAAAATTCGGCGCCCAACGTGGGGTCACTGCTGCAGCATACAAACCCAAAGGGACACGCACCGAGGATTTTTGTTCTACTTTCGGCCGCGTTGACTGCTTTTTGCGCTAAGTAAAAAAAAAAGAAAAGGTTCGGCGTCCAACCTGGGGTCGCTGCTGAGTTGCACACTAACCCAAACGAACCCGTAGCGAGCATTTTTGTTCTACTTTCGATCACGTTAATTCATTTTTTAAGCGGAGAAATTTTTTTGTCTGAAAAAATTGGGCGCCCAACGTGGGGTTGCTGTTGCGGCATACAAATCCGAAGGGACGCGCAGCGAGAATTTTTGTTCCGCACTTTCGAGCGTTAACTCCTTTTTTACGCGGAGAAATGTTTTTCATAGTCTGAAGAGATTTGGCGCCCAGCGTGGGGTTGCTGCTGCGGCGTACAAACGCAAAGGGACGCACAGCGAGGATTTTTGTTCTGCACTTACGAGCGTTGATTCCTTTTTGCGATGAGGAAATTTTGTAAAAGTCTGAAAAGATTGGGCGGAGGGGGGGGGGGGGGGGGAGACGAGTGCATGCTAACAAAGGCACAAGAAAGACCAGATGGTTGCCTCGTCTGAATTTTTTTGAAAATGTATTTAAAATTCGCTAGAAGGTTTCTGGATTGCTTGAGGGTCGAACTTGAGCTTCGCCGCTTCCCTGAAACTCTCTTTTCCACTGTTGGGGAAAAAATCAGCATCGGGGAGAAGGGGTAGAGGCGTTCGAAAGTGGATTGTGAACCATAGGAAAAAGCCCGAATGGTTGTCAGGGTCCTGAATTTCCTTTAGGCGTGTTTAAAATTAACCAGAAGGCTATAGATTGCTTGGGGGTTCAACTTGAGCTGCATATCGTTCCCTTCAAAGACTCTTTCTAAAGTTCAGGAAAAAAAAATCACGTCAGTAGGTCAGCTAACTCCGAACCGAGATCCACCGCGCCGGCCGGGCCGTTCAAATCTCCCACTCGAAAATTGTTGACATGTGTATGTCCCTATCATCCTGTGCGACCAAATAAAAGAGGATAAATCTTTATCACTCTCAATCAGTTCTCAATCAAAATCCGCGCTGCCGACACAAGTGCCGATATATGCGACTTGCGCCCACCCACCCCCGTTTCGATACTCTCGGCGACGACAACGACGATGACGACAGAAGGCGACATATGTCCGTATCGGGTGTGCGCTCACTGTCCATTCATGTGTACTTGGGTCTTGTAAAATAATTAGCCGATAATGCACTACCCAAATCCAATAACATCGATCATATCGTTTCAATTTATCTAAAATGGCATTAAAAATCCACTTAGGGGTTAGGGATAAGTACCCGTTGTTGTTGTCGTCCTCCTGCCCGGACTGACTGATTCACTTTGCGGCATATGGTGGTGGGCCGGCCCCCCCGTCGGATTCTCTGGGTAGAGAGACATATCTGGTTCCGTATGCTTCGCGTTTTTATTTTATTTTCTTTTTATCAACCAGTCAGATAAATAGATACATTGAGAGATAGTCAAGTCAGTAAGCAAGTTTCCCCCTTTGACGCTATGACCATGCATCTTAATTCATTGCCAGAGCCATGGGGTGGTGTAAGCAGCAGCCGCACCAGCAGTAGCGATGAAGACATCATCATCATCCCCGCACGCTCAATCTACTCATCTAAGAACACTAATAATCCCTCGTAATCAGATTTTTATTGTCGAACTGCGTGTGTGAATGCGTGAATTGGCCACCCTCGATTTTATATGTCCTTGCCGCGAAGGGTTGTTCGTGGACCGAAGTCCTTTGGATTTAAGTGATATGCACTTAAGTGGGATCAGCCAAGTCCGACACAAAAAAAAGACAAAACAAAACAGATGACACAGATTCACCCAGGGGGATGAAGATGATGTTGATTTGAATTACACATTTCATCCCCGCAAGAAGCTGGCTCCTCTGGTTAACATCAAAATTATGACATTTGGATTGTCGTTGACGGCAACGACAGGGGGAGCGCGCCATGCACGCACGATGTATACCAAAAATAAAATAATTTTCCTACCCGCAAAACAGATGAAGATAAAAAGATAAATACATCTAATGATATAATAATTTTGCGTCTAATATAATAATTTTCTGGTTATGGGGTCGGGGGGGTGACGATACGTCGACCGCGCCACGACGGCTTTTGACTGGAAAAAGAATATACGGGGGAGGAGGCGTAGGGGAGCGGCCACCACGAGAAAAAAAAACAGATTGCCTCGCTGAGCTGGTGGATGACGACGCCGACGGCGATGGGTTGAGATGGAGAAAAGACTAGACCAGTGAAAAAGTCTGGGAGCGTTTATCATCCAACCGCGAGACCCATGAGACCATGGACTCCGAATTTCCGCGGCACTGGCAAATGCATTGTACCCAGGCATCACCATTTCCAAAGGACAATCAGCCTTGCGATGAAATTGTTTCCTCTCGTTTGGAAGAGAACAGCGGCACTAGCGGCTGTGACGCGTAGGCTCTTTTCCAGGATTCCAGGTGAAGCCGATTTTTTGGGGGATTTTTAGGAGTTTTTTTTCCGGGGTTTTTCATTGTGCCTAAGGGATCTCCAATGCGCAAGCATTGCCTTAGAGACTAAACTAAGTCCAGATTTTACGAACTTTCCGGGGAGATTTTTTCGGGGGGTTTTCAAGAGGATTGGTGGAATAATCATTCTTGAAATGGAAATCTTGACTCCCATTTGAAAGAGAACAGCGGCACTAGTTTCTGTGATGAGTAGGCTCTTTTCCTGGATTCCTGATGAAGTCGATTTTTTGGGGGAGATTTTGAGATTTTTTTCTTGGGCTTTTCTTTGTGACTAAGGAATCTCATTGGCAAGCATTGATTCAGATTCCAGGTTTTGCAGACTTTTTGGGAGATTTTTTTTTTTTGAGAGATTTGTTTGGGGGATTTTTAGGAGATTTTTTTGTTCTCTTGGGTTTTTCTTTGTGAATAAACGATGTCGGTGGAGAAGCATTGCTCAAAGACTATAGCCTGAGGAAATTAACTTCAGTCACATGAAATTGAAATTGTTACTTCTTCGCGTGGAAGTGGAATCAATCGAGTCGTAGAGAAAAAGTTTAAGAGCCCGCGCACACAGCAGACTAAACTATTTAGTTATTGCAGTGTGCGCGGTCTCATAAACTACCGTGTGTTGTATTTTTCTGACTAAACTATTTAATTTTTCTGCGAACTAAAAAGTTTGCCGTGTGCGCGGGCTCTTAGGGTCATTCTGATGGATAAAGGAAAAATCTTTAGTCTTTAGGAAAATCTTTTCTAAGCAATTGCTGGGAGTATTTCAAACGGAAAACTGCACGCTCGAAGGCACACTTTGTTCGTACACCCAGCTCCCATCCGCGGGATTCGAGGACAATGCCCCCAAACAACCATAGATAGATAGATAGATATAAAGATTCGAGCTACTTTCCCAGCAGGAAGGCACTGCGACCATAAAGATCTATTGTGCCGTAGCTCCAACCATGGACCCTAATTCAATCTGACGCACCGCGCTCTCAAGTGATACAACTAAGCGCCGCGGCCCCGCCCCAAACAATCCGAGCGTGACAATCTTACCAAACACGAAACACTATGACTGTCTCGTCCCGGATCGGGGGCTTGAGCGCCCGGAATACCACCGTATCTCGTGTGTGATACGATGATCCTATCTGCACGGACCTTATGTTGTCCTACTGAGTCTTCTAAAACGACCTCCGCGTTAGCCGAGAAACTTCCCAGCGCTTCAGCGTATCAACTGATTTCGGACAGGTATCCCTGTCCATGCCCTGCGTATCGCCAGGACCCGAAAAAAGGACACTATAAACACACTGAAAAGAACTGTTTCAGTTGATGATTATTCTTTAACCCCCCGGGGATCAATCGTTGGTGCGCGAATTGTAGTCCGGCTGGCTTGCTTCCACTTGTACACTCGCAATTCGTCTTCGCCAAATTCCTTTTCACGTTTCCGTGTCTATTTGCAATTTACGGGGGCAGTGTGAACATGTACACTCGATCCGGGAGCTTCGTTTCGACGTTTTATCACTTCTTATTTCTCAACTACAGCTTGGCGTCCAACGTGGAGTCGTCGTCAGCAATGTGTTTTGATAGACGAGTAGCCGTTGAAATGCATTCTCGCCAGCTTCAGAGCTATTTTAGGAGGGCAGAACTTCGATTGGTTTTTTGTGGGTCTAGGTTTTTGGGAGAGCAAAATTTAAGGCGTAATTTTGAGCCGTGATTTTTTGTAGGTCTAACTTTCTGAAATTTTGAGTCGCCATTTTAAATAGATTTTTTGTGAGGCGAATTTTTTGAAGTTAGAATTTCGCGCCGCAATTTTGATTAGACCTTTTGCGGGTCTAAATTTTTGGGGACAAAATTTCTATTGGTTTTTGTGGGTCCAAATTAAAAATTCAAGGCGCAATTTTCACGGAATTTTCACTCGAAAACTACGGCAGCTAGAGAGTCGAATTTTGGCCTAAAATGCTGCTTGAATCTTCAACTAAAACCAGAAAACACCATTCCGGACGAAAACCTGCGACAAATACCGAAAATTTCATGGCAAAGTGACCCCTTGACTGTCAAATATAAAAGTGCATTTATTTCCGCTATTAGGGCCCATACTTGTAATGGCTCTCACTCGATAAATACGGCACCTTGAGAGTTGAATTTTGCCTTAAAATGGAGCTTGAACCTTCCCCCAAAAATAGAAAATCCCGTTAGGTCTTAATTTTAAGGGACATAATTTTGAGCCGCCATTTTAACTGGGTTTTTTGTGAGTCTAAATTTTCCGAGTTAGAACTTAGTGCCGCCTTTTAGATTTGAATTTTTGCAAATCTAAATTTTTTGGGGGCAGAGTTCTAAGTAGCGCGCTCGGAACGTCAACAAGACATAAAAATGCAATAGATGTTTGACGCGGCCATGCCCCTAGGAGGGATCAAGGCAATTAGCAAGAGCTATAAGTCGCCATTTTGTCGGCAATTTTTGTGGTTCAAAATTTGAGGGTAGAGGGAGGGGGGCGGTGTCGAAAAGGGCCGGAATTATTCTGAAGACGATCCTTTTAAGTGGAAAGCTGCTTAAGCACAGAGAGTTCCTCAACATATTTGGTCGAAACGGACAAGTTTTGTGGGTGCAAGCCCCACGTGCGATATCTCTCTCTATTGCTCTAACCCCTTGTGGGGCATAGCGCGTCAACTGTTCCATTTTGCCCAGTTGACGATTCTCGGCATAAACTGGTTTCGGAGAATGCAGTTGCCAGCATGCACCTCCTGCACATCCATGGCCACGAACGTCGTCGTGGACGGGACTCGAACCCGAAACGCCGGTAGTCAAACATGAGACTGATGCCTCAACACACTGCGCTACCGGTCGCCCCCGTGCAATATAACTGGTTAGAATTTCGAAAAATCGCGCACCAATATTTAGTCGAAAAGGTTTTGTGAGTTGTGTGAATACTTGGCGCTCAACGTGGGGTACGACTGGTCAAAATTTTCCGCTCCCCGGGCCGAGTTTAGTCCTTCGAAATGGAAAATTTCGAAAATTCCTCAACATATTTCCTCAACATGAATGGGTTAGAACTATTATACAAAAGGATCGGATTGTGACCCTTTTCAATTCGCTCACCGCGCGCTACGCCCGCACTTCGCCTTTCCTGTAATGCTGCATCATCAGTCAAGCACCCTGGGGATATGTCTAAGTCTCACAGCCACGAACGGGCTATGAAGGAAAGCTTTGAGGCTTGGGCAGAACCCAATGTTCTTGACTGATGACGCAGCGCTGCCGAAGGCCTGAAAAGGCGAGGTGCGGTGAGCCAGTGGAAAAGGGCCAGAATCATTCTGGAGACGATCCTTTTATAGTTTTAACCCATTCACATCGACTCGCCGCCCGCAACGCACGCACTTTGACGTCTCTAAGCTTCGGCAGGTGGCTGTGCGACTTGGACATATCCCCAAGGTCCTTGACTAATGATGCAGCGCTGCTTGGAGCCCGAGGATTTAAAGATTTTTGGGTCCCGGGTTCAGAGACTCCTCCAAAGCCTAGAGCTCAATCAGGCAGCGAAAAAAATCTGTGAATAACCTGGGAGGGATCGTGAAATTTTTTAAGGTGTGACAAAGGAAAAGGCAGCGCTCCATGGAGCGCTGCTAAATATTATAAGAGGCGAGGTGAGCCGTAGGATTTAAGGATTTTTGGGTCCCACTTCCGTTCAGAGGCTCCTCCAACGCCTAGAACTCGATCAGATACCAAAGAAAGCCTGTGAATAGACCGGAAGGGATTGTGAAATTTTGTAAGGTGCGACAAAGGACAAGGCAGCGCTTCCTGACAGTAGAAAAGGCGAGGTGCGCGCGTAGCGCGCGGTGAGCCCCAGGATTTACGGATTTTTGGGTCTCGCTTCTCTTCACAGAGTCATCCTACGCCTAGAGCTCAATTAGACACCAAAGAGAGTCTGTGAATAGATGGGGAGGGATCGTGAAATTTTCTAAGGTGTGACAGAGGACAAAGCAGCGCTTCTTGACAGTACGAAAGGATTTAAGGATTTTGGGATCCCACTTCCCTTCAGGGACCCCTCCAACGCCTAGAGCTCAATCAGACACCAAAGAAAGTCTGCGAATAGACCGGGAGGGATCGTGAGATATTCTAAGGTGTGTCCTTGGAGCGCTGCTGAAGCCCAAGGAAGACAAAGTGCGCGCATAGCGAGCGGTGAGGCCAACACAAAAGATTAACTCCAGATCAAAAATGAATAGTCATCTCTCCTAACCGTCCCTTAACCGCAATATCTAGTCTATGTATCATCTCCAAAAATTTCGACCGGTGAATTTTCCCTCCACCGCAACGCCAGCCGCCGCCGCACGACTATCAGTCTCAATTTGCAAAACCACTTTTTGAAAACATAATTAGCAATTGCATTTTATAGTAATTATCCGAAAATTTTCGCGTGCACACATGTCCCATGAAGGAATCATGCGACCCATTCCAATTTCCGGGATTTTTGGGCGCTGCTCGACTCCTCCTCGTCCGCACGGATAGTTGGAACGAGAGCACGCGAATCCACCAAACCGCACACATAAATGCGCTGCAAAGTCCTCTGTTTTTTTTTCATTATTATCATTATTTCGGGACCTTTTTCGGTGGGTCGGTGGGCGATGGGAGCGGGAGGTCCTCCCGAAAAAAACGCACACAATTCACACAGGCCCCGGAGAGTGTAGAGTGTTATTCGTTTGGCGTGAATAAATTTTCACACATAAGTTGTTGACATATGCATTAATTAGCACACTTGTCGTCACCCATGTGCCATGTTGTGCCATATTGGGTCCACGGACATGCAAAATTTTAATTGGTCAGAGACTATTAAGGATGGCTATAGAGCGGAAAGCTGTTGATCCGTCGCGTCGTCGCCGGGATCAGATGCAAGCATGGAGTGGAGCAGTGGGAGAGCATAGTTCATGTTGGAGGAAGATTTTTTTTTGGCGCGATCTAGGGCGTGTGTGTGTATCTAAAAATGGCACACTCTCTCTCTGGGTCACGTCTCCAGCGGTCCACACGGTCTCTTGAAGAACAAGCGCGCCCGCCCGAGCGCAGCTCATTATTGTGCCCATCCAGCGAATTGCATTAATGAATCATTTATACATCATTTGCGTCACAACATGCCATCTTAATTGGCATGCAAATTCCTTGGGATTGTGTGGGCCGTTCGTTGTTTTTTTTTTTGCTTCCCAAGGGTTGACGGAATGTTGGGATAGGTTATCGGGGAAGAGCTCTATAGGCGAGACTAGAAAATTCTTTAGAGCTCGCGGCTCTCGTTCAACGTATGAGAGACGCGAAGAGCTGGCCCAGGGATAACTGGGTCTGTCTGGACACCCACCAGCTGGAAGTTACCAGAAGAACTAGGTCCTGTCGGGCTCTTGATCAATTTTGGCTCTGAATTATCAGTAAAACCGGAGCATATCAAGTCGTACGACTCACGAAAGCTTAATCGAACTCTCAAGTTACTAGTGGATTCTGTCGGCTAAAGGACCTGCGGCGGTCATTCGGGACTTTCGACGACTCGTCGGAGTATTTAAATGAAAACTTTTGCCCAATTCCTATCTCTCTCTTTCGTTGCAAAATATAAATTCAGAGTTGCGTGAATTTCGAGCTTAACGACATCATTGCAGGCGCCCAACGCGGGATCAGAGGCTATGTCAAATTTCGCTCCCACCCAAAAAACTCTGAACAATCAAAATGAGCGGTGTAATAAGTTATTCCAGCGCCCAACGTGGGGTCAGAGAGGCTACAAGCTCCATAATTTATGTGCAATTGAGACTTGTATGTCGAAACGGGGACCTACAAAATGACCTTTGCGCCTTTTTGATCAATCGAAAAGGGTGTCAGTCAGTTACTTCACCACCTAGCGATAGAACAGGGGGGAGGGGGGAGGGCAAGGGCGGCTTATATACTCCATAAATTTTGAGAAACTTGAACTCGTGTTTGTCCAGCGCCGAGACCGACAAAATGGTCTTTGCACCTTAAACAAAAGTAATTGAACGTCTTGAAAAGGAGACCGATGACTCATTACCCCCTCCCCACAATATGTATCTAAAATTCAACAGCCCCCACGACCCATGGCGTATTTTTTTGTGAAGATACTTATCTTTTTAATCCATCGCCAGTATCAGAACGCAGCTAAATTCAATTACGATCAATTTCTAATTGGCATCACAAGTAGATAAAAAGAACGAAAGATGAAAAGAAGAAAAAAAACCACAGGACCAATAAAAGGAATCCTATTGAAATCCGGGGGCAGGGGAAGGAGGTAGGTGAATGTAAAAATATAAAAAGACGAGTCCTGACTGTTCTTTTGCAGTTGCTCGCTAATTTTCTTGAAGTCGTCGGTAATTTTCGCCAACAAAATAATTCAATTAGGATCCCATCAAATGGACACGTCTTTATAGGACGCACGCCGCGTGCCATTTTCAATTTTCGTGGAAGTTGAAGTTGATGCGCGGGGAGGATTTTCTGTTTCAGTTTAATTCGATACCCGCCCGGTTGGTTGTTGATATCTCTCGCTTTTTAATTATTCGCCTGGCCTTAATATTTTGTTTCGAGGAACTAAAGCACTATGCAACTAAAATTTTAGTTGCTATGCTGACCTGACTACGTGTTTCGCGGAACTAAAGTGGGAACTACTTTAGTTGTGACACTATGGAACTAAAATTCTAGTTATTGTTGACCTGACTACGTGTTTCGAGGAACTACGGTGAGGTTAGGTTAGCTGGCGGCCAACATGGTGGGAATTCAGAAGTTTAGTGTTCTTTGAAGTCGAAAATTTACCGCCAATATTTGGTCGAAAGGGCAAGTTTTGTGAGTCGTGTGAAGATTTGGCGCCCAATGTGGGGTTCGATTACGTCAGGATTTTCTGCTCGACCCGGGCTGAGTTTAGTTCTTCGGAATCGATAATTTCGAAAATTCCTCAACATATTTGATCGAAAAGGACAAGTTTTATGGATCCTGTGAAGTCTTGGCGCTCGACGTGGGGTACGACAGATCAGGTCAAGATTTTCTGCTCCCCGGGTCGTGGGATAGAATTGGTTAACATTTGCCGCTCGTCGTGCCGAGTTTAGTTCTTCGAAATCGAAAATTCCTCAACATGTTTGGTCGAAACGGACAAGTTTTGTGAGTGCTGAAGATTTTACGCCCAACGTTTGTTAGTCGTATGAAAACTTGGCGCCCGACGTACGGTACATCAGATCAGGTCAGGATTATCTGCTCGCCGCGCACCGGGCCGAGTTTAGTTTTTCGAAGTCGAAAATTTCAAAAATTTCTCAACATATTTGGTCTAAACGGGCAAGTTTTGTGGGTGCTGAGGATTTAACGCCCAACGTTTGTTAGTCGCGTGAAGACTTGGCGCCCAACGTGGGGTACGTCAGATCAGGTCAGGATTATCTACTCGCCGCGCCCCGGGCCAAGTTTAGTTCTTCGAAATCGAAAACATTGAAAATTCCTCAGCATGTTTTGTCGAAACGAACAAGTTTTGTGGATGCTGAAGATTTAACGCCCAACGTGCAATATAACTGGTTAAAATTTCGAAAAAATAAAAATCGAAAATTCCTCAACATATTTGGTCGAAAAGGAAAGTTCTGTCGGTCCTGTGAAATCTTGGCGCCCAACGTGGGGTACAGTCCTGTGAAGTCTTGGCGCCCAACGTGGGGTACGACAGGTCAGATCAGGATTTTCTATTCCCCGGGCCGTGGGATACAATTAGTTAAACATTTTCTGCTCGCCGGGCCGAGTTTAGTTCTTCGAAATCGAAAATTTCGAAAATTCGTCAACATATTTGGTCGAAACGGGCAAGTTTTGTGGGTGCTGACGATTTGACGGCCAACGTGCAATACAACTGGTTAGAATTTCGAAAAATCAAACGCCAACATTCAGTCGAAACGGTTTTGTGAGTCGTGTGAAGACTTGGCGCTCAACGTGGGGTACGACTGGTCAAAATTGTCCGCTGCCCGGGCCGAGTTTAGTCCTTTGAAATGGAAAATTTCAAAAATTCCTCAACATATTTGGTCGAAACGGCCAAGTTTTGTCGATGCTGAAATTCGACGCCCAATGCGCGGTACAACTGGTTAGGATTTCAAAAATTGTTCAAGGACCAAAGACGCGACACGTCCGATGTGGGATACAATTGATTAAAATTTTCCGTTCGCCGCGTGGGGCGGCCGCGTTGAGTCCATAGAACCTGAAAATTTCGAAAAAATTTTCAGTATTCGGGTCGAAAAGGACAAGTTTTGCGGATACTGAAGACTACTGGCGCTCAACGTGGGATACAACTGGTTAGGATTTTCTGTTGAATTGAGCCTTGTTTTTGATGATAAGGCGAAATTTTTCCGGGACTTATTCTGGACAAGAAATTATCGTGGAAGCTTAATATGTGTATACAGGAGAGGGAATGAAAAAAGGCTACTCTGTAGCACTCTACTCCTGCAAGAGCGCTCCCACGGCAGCCGGTTCTACGCACCGGAACGGCCCGTTCATCAGCAATGGCCACGGGCTGCCAAAACCGCTTCAACGCCAGTAAGCGTTGCTGCAACGAAAACAACAAAAAGAACTCCTGCAAGAGGTTGAGGTAGTCTGCAACCGAAAGTATTGCATTGCTGCTTTATGTACAGCTGTTGAGTATGAGAGGAGGATAAGGAGGCGATTATTGGCCTTACTCAGCAGCTCGAAATGCTCTTAGACTTGGTTTAACTTTCGACGTACGTAGTGGAGAAGGCGGTCACATGGGCATTCTGAATCAAATTCTTGACGTTCAGATCTGTTTGAGATCAGAATATATGATCACGGAGGTTTGCTTCGGCAGAAAATTTTCAGCCCTCATCCCTAATAGCTCTGAATGGGAAATGGCACGTCCTGTTTGGGCCCTGGATGTATTAAGTGGTTCACCGATGGGTCTAAAACAGAACAGAGTGTTGGTGCAGGTGTCTTTGGACCTAGCACCAGGATCGCAATGGGAGTCTCGCTCTGCGTTTTTCAAGCCAAGATCCACGCCACGCAAAGAGATCTGCGCCAGGGTAATCTTGGAAACTGAACTTCGCGGCGCTCACATTGCTATCTACTCAGACAGCCAAGAAGCTATAAAGGTGCTCTCCTCATATAAGGTGTCTTGAAAACCTGGAGAAGGAGATTTACGAGTTCCTCCAACTGTTGGCAACCAAAAACCAGAGTTTTCTTGTGCTGGGTGCCAGACCACCAGCGCATTGAAAGGAACGAGGCTGCGAATGAACTTGCTAAAGCTAAAAATACTCAGCTGACTGTAAGCGCTGAAAGCGCGCCGCGAGCTAATATAAAATGAGAACGCACATCCAGTACGAATCGTGCAGTGCGAAGTGTTGACACTTCGTAAATCAAAGTGTTTGTTCTTCCAGAACACTGTCGAGTTTCTCGGGCACGAGGTGACCGTGGACGGAATTAGACCTGGAACAGCAAAAACAACGGCCGTTCGACAGTTTCCAGTTCCATGGAATGCAACGGACGTATGACGCTTCCTTGGGCTCTCCAGTTTCTTCAGGAAACTCATTCCCAACTATGCGTTAGTTGCTGCTCCGCTGACTCGTTGTTTGAAGAAGGACGTCAACTTCAATTGGTCAGCCGAATGCGACGAGGCGTATCATCAGTGGGTGAAGTTGCTGATGGAAGCTCCTACTCTGGCGATATATAATGAGGCATCACCACATCAGCTTCATACCGATGCGAGTCGAGACAGCCGAATCCCATAGCGTATTACAGTCGGCTGTGTAACTCTGCGGAAAGCAGCTATCACAGTTACGAGGAGGTTCTCGCAGTCGTCGAGTCTTGCGAAAGGTTTCGGATGTATCTACTGGGGAAGGAATTTGAGATAGTGACGTCAACTGTCAAGCTATCTCGGGTCTCACAGCAACGAGGCCCCTTAATCCACGAGTAGCGAGATGGTTTCTCAAGCTGCAGGAGTTCGACTGTCAGTTCGTGTTTCGTCCGGGAATGCAAATGCACCATTTGGGCACTCTTAGTCGTGCACCTGTGGAACCACCAGCCGAGCCTAAGGGAATGGAGGACTACGTTATGAATGTGGAAATTAGGACGGAGGACTGGGTTCGCAGTCTTCAGCAGCAGGATTCGAATGTGAAGAACATCATGGACGTTCTTGAAAGGAATGCTCCTTTCGAACAGCGTCCGCAAATCATGAAGGAGTACCTCGTTAAAAACAGCCGCCTCTTCCGAGTTGGAGCGGAAGGGAAACCGATGCTCGTTGTTCCTAAGGGTATCCGCTGGCGAGTGGTGAAACTGTGTCACGACGATGTGGGACATCCGGGCGTCGATGACACGTTGAAACGCATCCAACAGAACTTCTGGTTTCCTCGAATGCGAAATTTTGTAAGGAGCTACATCAAGACCTGTGTCGATTGTTGCTACGTCCGCGAGCCGAAGAAGAAGGAGTGCGAACTACATGGAAAGGATATTCATCGGCTGCCATTTGAGACGATACATATGGACCACTTGGGCTCCTTCATCAGGAGTCGCCGTGGGAACGAGTACATTGGTATTGTTGACGCTCCCGACGAAGTCATGATGCTCATGATGTACTTCGGCCTACCTCAAGTAATCGTCACGGATCGCTTTCACCTCTGGAGTGTTCGAGGAATAGTGTAGCGTCAACGACATCAAACACGTCACAACGGCAACGCGAACGCTTCGACCGAATGGAATCGCTGAACGTGTCAATCAGGCGAAACTGGCTTCTCTCAAACCATCACGCAACAGAGCCAATGCTTGGGACGATGAACTGAGGCAGCTTCAGCACACATGGAACAACCGAATAAACGCGACAACAAAATATTGTCCGATTGCGTTAGTATTCGATTGTCCTCTAAAGGACATCAGCGGAAATAAGGTTCTGGCAGCTGTACAATAGGACGATGCAATCGCGGAGGAAACAACAATGGCTGAGAAGAGAGCTGACGCTATCAAGAACATTTTCGAGACCCGACCTCGATGGAAGAAGAGATTCGACGAGATGTATTGTAACGGACGGTTTGATGGGCATCCAAAAATGTCCGTGGGGATGGAGCCTTAGGTAGCATAACGACCGTGAACATGGTCGATAAGGATGGAATGGTCGGCGGACGGATCAGACGCCCACGCGGTCGCACCTGGGTCCGGGTGTAATGAGACCCTCGGTCTTGGTTTCGTACCACCAACAGATCACTACTCATCAGGTGCTGCTTCGATCTACCGGTGGGAGCAGCACCACCAGACCATAATATTGTTCATTACAGGGGGTTCATTACAGTATCTGAAGCCGACGAAATAGGGGGAAGGCGAGTTGGTTTTGGTTGAAAGGGTCATTCCCGCTGCAGGCAAGCTAAAAAGTTAGAAGCGAAGTATCGTGGTCCTTGGCGTGGTCAAGAAGGTACTACGGTATGATCGATATATTATCGGGGATGCAGACGGACATCAGAAGCGACGACCATTTACGACGATGAAGAGCATAGATAAGATGAGCCGTGGTGCGGACTGTGTCCGGAAATCGACGACCTCTACGACGAGGTCGTGGATGACGACGAGGAGATACCAATTTAACTCGAGGCGAGTTAATGGTCAGGAAGGGCCGACTGTCATCGATAAATTTTGGACAACCCTCATTCACATTGACTTCATATAAATAATGTAGACGAAAACGTTCGGTGAATAAAGGAACACCGGGCCATGACTAATAACTAACAGTCTTTTTAACATTACATTTTATATTGACAGGTGTTTGGGGGAACTAAAGTGGGAACTAAAGTGGGAACTACTATTTCAGTTGTGGCACTATGAAGCGGAAATTTTAGTTGTGTTGTGAGAACTAACGTAAGAACTACATACTTTAGCTGTGACACTATAGAACTGAAAAAAATTTAGTTGCAACAAAAGAATGAATGATAGGCGCGATGTTTTAACATGTATTTTTGAGCGCACTGTTTATGATCATGGTGGGGGAGGGGACGGGGAAGGGGACGGGGAAGGGGAGGCTAAAAAAAAAACTTTTATCCGTCATCGCCTAGCTATCAAAACACTGCTCATGCTATGACCAAAATTTATTTAAAATAAGATTTATGTCGAACTGTTTTTGTTTTTTCTTTTTAGTTTCTCCAAAGAACTAGCACTAGTTCCGCCCACACATTTGTGGAACTAATACTAGTTGAGAAATTCACAAATTCTAATTCTAATTTCTTTTCATGTTCTTTTTCTCTCTCCCGTCGTTGTGGTGGCGTCTCGCAATCTGCGCCGATTGTCGTTTTACAGGTCACGGTGGTGTAAATCAATTGGGTGGCGTGTTTGTGAACGGTCGCCCGTTGCCCGATGTTGTGCGACAACAAATCGTACAATTAGCCCATAACGGTGTACGTCCATGTGATATATCGCGACAATTACGGGTCAGTCATGGTTGTGTATCGAAAATTTTATCAAGGTAAGTGTTTGTTGGCTTCGTTTTTGTTTTTAGGTTTTAAGTTTTAAGTTTAAGTTTTTTTTTCTCTGGGCACAATGAGACTGAGATGTGTAGCTTGCGAAGGCCTTCATCTATGGCTTCTCCATATCACATAAACAAAGTATCAAATTCATTCAGACACGAACACACGGAGGCCAGTAGCAGAAAACCCAGCAGCAGAAACACCAGCAGCAAAAGAAGCAAAAGTAATACCGTGTGTGTGTTACATGAGCTCTGCAGATACTTAGATATACATTCTTCAACTGAAATCCGTTCCGAAAAACGCCTTGTATTTTTTATTAGTCTCTCCACACTCTATGCGAAAAGTCATGTGAATTTCGAAGGTCCTCTTGTCCGGCTATCGTCGCACTGGGGACCTTTTGTTTTTCGTTCTTGTTTTTTTCATTTTCGCCTCCATAGATCTCTCTAGTCGCATCTATGCCCATAATGGGCATGGGCATGTTCCGCACACACAGAGAGAAAGACATATCGTCTATTCATCTTGTGTACACGACGGAAATTGACTTTAATTGCTTTCTGGTTTAAGTGAAAAGGAGTATAATCAGTTTTTGGTTTTGCCACACTCACAGAACGAAAATGTATTTCACATTGTCCTCGACTTTCTCCCGCTCTCTCTCTCTCTCTCCGGGGCCCTCTCTGTCCGGGCTCTCCGTTCGGCATTCAACAATGAAATTTATATGTTTGTTGCTCGACTCCATAGGTCCGGAAGTGGCGGTGTTGAATGCCTGGAACCTAATGCCCCGAAGGGAGGAGGGTCAAATTCATGGACTCATGTGCTCCCGGCAGTACTACATGCTGAAGCCGGTCGGAATTCGGGAGTACCTTAGATTCACCTTTCCGCGCGGGCGAAAACATTTTCAGGAAAAGATACATTGCATGCATCAGGATACAGGAAGCGTAGTATATTCTGTGGTGATGTTCACTTGAAAATGCTTTCGTTTTCCGAATTTAATTGAGATTAATATCCCAACATGTGTTTGAATGAGAGGCTGTCTGTGTTTGTGAGTTCGAGACAGAGAACGAGAGAGAGAGAGTGGAGGCCGAAATGAAAGACAAATGACCCCCTTAATCAAAGCCTCACCCGCTCTCCTTGTGCCCAGAGAGATATTTATCGCCCATCGTTGTCTATTGATTCTAATTAGTGTTGGGTTCTCATTGTTGTTGCTGTCATTCTCTGTCTCTCCTCGTCAGGTATTATGAGACTGGCAGCTTTAAGGCAGGCGTTATAGGTGGCTCTAAGCCAAAAGTTGCAACACCGCCCGTCGTCGATGCTATTGCCAACTATAAACGTGAAAACCCGACAATGTTTGCCTGGGAAATACGTGATCGATTGCTAGCCGAAGGTATATGCTCGCAGGATAATGTGCCCAGTGTATCGTCAATCAATCGGTAAGTAGTATAGTTTGTTGTCAATTTAATATTTTTTTGAAATTTCCCGCCATTTTCCATAACCACGCAATCATATTCATGATACAACGGAGAAGTAGAAGATAAACCTCAACTGGGAGAGTTAGTTGACGACGCGCTCGGTAGACGTGAGGCCTGGGACACCACTCTACGATGCTTGAATCTATAGTTCAGGGGTTCAATCACACGCTGCGTTCTTTTTCACCAAAGCTTAGGGGAAACCCCTTGCCTTGATGTACAGCGTCGGCGGTACCGGAGATAAACCTCAACTGGGAGAGTTAGTTGACGACGCGCTCGGTAGCTATGAGGTCTCTGCCATCACTCTACGATGCTTGAATCTATAGTTCAGGGGTTCAATCACACGCTGCGTTCTTTTTCACCAAAGCTTAGGGGAAACCCCTTGCCTTGATGTACAGCGTCGGCGGTACCGGAGATAAACCTCAACTAGGAGAGTAGTTGACGACGCGCTCGGTAGACGTGAGGCCTGGGACACCACTCTACGATGCTTGAATCTAGAGTTCAGGGGTTCATTTCCCCACTGCGTTTTTTTTTTACCACAACTTAGGGGAAACCCTTTGATGCACAGCGTTGGCGGTACGGGAGATAAACCTCAACTAGGAGAGTAGTTGACGACGCGCTCGGTAGACGTGAGGTCTCGGCCACCACTCTGCAATGCTTGAATCTAAAGTTCAGGGGTTCATTTCCCCCGCTGGGTTTTTTTTTCACTAAAGCTTAGGGGAAACCCCTTAATGTACAGCGTCGGCGGTACCGGAGATAAACCTCAACTAGGAGAGTAGTTGACGATGCGCTTGGTAGACGTGAGGTCTCGGCCACCACTCTACGATGCTTGAATCTAGAGTTCAGGGGTTTATTTTCCCGCAACGTTTTTTTTAACAAAGCTTAGGGGAACCCTTTGAAGCACAGGGAGATAAACCTCAACTAGGAGAGTAGTTGACGACGCGCTCGGTAGACGTGAGGTCTCGTCCACCACTCTACAATGCTTGAATCTAGAGTTCAGGGGTTCATTTCCCCACTGCGTTTTTTTTTACCACAACTTAGGGGAAACCCTTTGATGCACAGCGTTGGCGGTACGGGAGATAAACCTCAACTAGGAGAGTAGTTGACGACGCGCTCGGTAGACGTGAGGTCTCGGCCACCACTCTGCAATGCTTGAATCTAAAGTTCAGGGGTTCATTTCCCCCGCTGGGTTTTTTTTTCACTAAAGCTTAGGGGAAACCCCTTAATGTACAGCGTCGGCGGTACCGGAGATAAACCTCAACTAGGAGAGTAGTTGACGATGCGCTTGGTAGACGTGAGGTCTCGGCCACCACTCTACGATGCTTGAATCTAGAGTTCAGGGGTTTATTTTCCCGCAACGTTTTTTTTAACAAAGCTTAGGGGAACCCTTTGAAGCACAGGGAGATAAACCTCAACTAGGAGAGTAGTTGACGACGCGCTCGGTAGACGTGAGGTTTCGGCCACTACTCTACGATGCTTGAATCTAGAGTTTAGGGGTTTATTTCCCCGCTATGTTTTTTTTTACCAAAGCTTAGGGGAAACCCTTGGATGCACAACATTGGCCGTACGGGTATTAAGGTAGTAGGAAGACGAGTTGAGTCGTAGTTACAGGGGAAAACAAAAGATGTCAGATTGTTCCACATTCGTGTTGTCCGTTACGAACGAGTCATAGATTTTGGCGGTGCGACTTCTGCTGGTGAGTTCAAGAAGATGAAGATGGTCACGACTGGCTAGTTGGGTGTTACACAAAGGAAAAGCACGCTCAGGAATGAGGTAGGATATTTCAGCGATCGAAGAGTGAGAGACAGTCGACGCTTGGCCGGTGTTCAAGCGGTTCGATTTGAGATGTTATGGATTTATCGCCAATAAGCTTGAAGGCCTTCCGTTGGACTTTGTCTAACGCGGATAATGCGGTTCTACGTGCCTGCCTGTCCATATGTGGGAATTAAATTCAAGTCGCCGTCTTACGTGAGCCAGATGGTGTAAGGTATCTTTTACAGCGATTCAGAAAGCCCAGACACTTTTTTTTTTGCATCGTAGAAGATGTGGTCGGATCACTTTTCGTTTACTAGAGGTCTCTTCCATTTCGACCGATAGCAAGTGGACCCGCATGTCATATAGACGCTGTAGGCACACGGCGCGATTCCGAGGCTTTGATAAAACCGGGCCCAAGAAGTTGTAACGGACGGTTTGGTGGGCATCCGAAGAAGCCCATGGGGACGGAGCCAAAAGATGCATCGTGAAGGTCCGGCTGTGCCATCTGGCGAAGAAAAAAGGCCCCCTCAACGAGCTAAGCAGCGGCCTATGCTTGCTGTAACTCAGTTCGGGAGATGTGTGCGGGGTTTTCGCCGCTCGTTGCCCCTGTCCTTTACGTATTAACAAAAATTCATAGGCCTGGGGAAGACAACACAAACAGAGGAGGTAAAAATGGGGAATACAAAAAATGAGGCGATAAGGATGGAATGGTTGGCGGATGGATCAGACGCCCACGCGATCGCACCTGGGTTCGGGTGTAATGGGACCCTCGGCTTCTGGTTTCGCACCACCAACAGATCTCTACTCATCAGGTGCTGCTTCGATCTGCCGGCGGGAGCAGCACTTCCAGACCACCTGTTAGGTGGTTCATTACAATTGTTTGCCCAAAGTACCTAAAAATCAATTAGAAAATATTCAATGGCAGCCTACAATGACACCTCGAGTTAGAGGTCATTTTTATTTCACGGGATTAGGGCAAAACAGTAGTAGTACAATTGACTACTTTGCCTTAACCCCTAGCGGGGCATAGCGCGTCAACTACTCCTGCGCGCCATCGTACTCTGTTCTGGGCAATGGGGCGCGTCATCTCATTAATAATCAACCTGTCACAACATGCGGATTAAAACATATGACCGGCTCTCGCCCTCGTTGTCCTTCCGACTTTCTATTACATCATTTTCATGTACCCCGCGCCTTACGAACCACCCAATAAATAAACGAAATAAGAAAACACAACATTTGTGCATCTGATTAAGCGCGCGTATTTCAGCTCATCTATTAAGCGCGCAAAAAAAAAAAATCGTTTTGCAATTGAATGAACACTCGTTGAGTATATTAAGGGGGCCCCATAGACAACAACAACGACGACTCCTCAATGCGATGCAGTGATTTGGAAATAATGTCAATTGTACTCATGTCCTTGTTCTCAAATCGAAAATTTAATCATATAGCGACATACCGCACACCTCCCTCCCCCCTCAACATATTCAGTTTGACCCTTTTTAACCGTCTGTTTTTCTGGGTCGAAATGACATTTAAGTGATTGCATTTTACATTTCGTCGAGCACACGATGCCCGCGGGACGACAAGGATTCGCTCGCGCGTCCTGCTGCAACACTTGAGATAACGACTTTCGATTCAGCGGGTGCGGCGCCACCCGCCCTCTGGTTCGGCTCAAATAGGCAGTTAACCCGTTACACTGGCGTTGTCCAGATGACTCTGGCCTCTCGCTCGCCCTATCTCCTTGTGGTTTTTCGTTTTTTTTTTAAGTCTTTTTGTGAAAGGCTCGAAAGCTGAAAGTGTGTCCATTTCGCAGCCCTATTCATATAGCCTACGACCCCCCAGATTCATTGTCAATAATCTGTCGCTCCCGCACACACGACGGCACTATCAAACCGATTGAGTTATATTGGCCCATATGTGAGTGTGCGTTGCAATATTCACTGTGGGCCTACAATATGGCAATTTCGTTGATGATGACATTAATGATAAAATCATGAACATATGGCAGAATTTTATGTTCAACGAGTGGATTTCTGGTACACATGCAGTTGAGAGGGCCGAAAAAAAGAAGAGCAAATGAAACAATTTGTTACAAACACACAGACACGAAAGGAAGGTTAAAATCACTGCTGGGCCTCTGATAATCTGTGGTCGAGTTAGGCTCTTGAAGTCGCTACTTGGAGACCTTTTTAAGCAAATAAAAAAAATTAAAGAAGTTCGACAATGATAAGGTCCTTTCCTCACTTGTCGATACGGTAGCGGCGCGGGACAGTACGCTCTGTATACCGAAACGATTCCGCACTGCTTTCATTTACGCACCAGGCGGTGTTCAGTATCGCTCACATCCTCACCATTTCCGCCATGTTTCAAAATTTTTGCACGACGTTATCTCTGTCAATACCGAGCGGCCACTGGATGTTCCTCTCGCGACGCGGTAAAACGTAACGATCCCTTCTCGCATGCGCGAATACGGAGCCAATCAGGAAACACTCATTGAACTAGAGGCGCTCGGTGAGCTTTCGGTACCGCGTATACCAAAGCATACCGATCCCACACCTCTAACGTACCGACAAGTGAGGACACGGCCTAATGCGTAAGTGTTTGCACCCAAAGTACTTAAAAATTAGTTGGAAAATATTCAATGGCAGCTTACAATGACACATTTCAAATTAGGAGATAATTTTCGTTCCATTTCTGGCAGCCATTACGTGACGGATTTCAGATGACGCGGCATTTTCCAGCTGCTGACCGATATTTTGCTTTTTTTTTCAAATGTTGAGGATTTTAACATAACGGTACCTTCCCGACTCTTGACTGACATTTTTTTTTTTTATAAATTTCGATGCTTCGAGCTGATTTTTTCGACCCTGATCGACATTTTTTCGTCCCAAAAAAATTTCGAGCACGGAATTTTCCGACTCTCCACCGACAACTTTTTTTTTAACAAATTTCGACAAGTTCCGACGATTTGAAGATAACGGTACTTTTCAAATTTTGATCGATATTTCGCCTTTTTCCAAATTTTTTACGATTTTAAGATAACGGTATTTTCCCGATTCTTAATTAAAAAAAAAAACTTTTTTCTTTAGTTTCGATGATTTGAGCCTGACGGAATTTTCCGACATCTGAACGATTTTTTTTTTTAAAGTTTCGGCAAGTTTTGACGACTTCCAGATAACGGTAATATTTACATACGTGACCGAAATTTTTTTTTCCCAAAAAGTTTTGACAAATTTTGACGATTTCAGCGGACGAAATCTTCTGACCGCCGACCGACATTTATTTCTTTTTCCAACAAGTTCCAACAAGTTCCGGCGATTTGGAGATAACGATATTTTCCAACTCCTAACTGACATTTCGCCTTTTTCCAAAATTTTGATGATTTTAAGATAACGGTAACGGATGGAGTAAATAAGTCAGTTGAGCGTGTTGCTGATCACACACACCTCTACACAAAACACACCGTGTCGCGATCTACTAAATGAGATGATTCTAACTCATCTCGAGGCCTTGGTCCAAAATTGGACAGTTGCGTCAGTTATTTTTTTTTCAGATAACGGGGCACTTTCCCGACTCTTGACTGAAATTGAAAAAAAAAAAAAATTGTTTTTCGTAAGTTTTGATGATTTGAGCTGACGGAATTTTCCCATTTCTGACGTTTTTTGTCGACTTTCAGATAACGGTACTTTTCGACACGTAGTTAGGTTAGGTTAGGTGGCAGCCTTACAGCCCCGCATAGACCGCTTGGGTCCATAGCGATGCCACAAATTGACAGCGGAGCAAGGGAACTAAGTATTGGGATTAGTTGATATCGTTGGGTCATTGTTGAGTTCGAAGGTTTTCGTCGCGTTTGCGAATTCGAAAAGACTCTTTATACTGAGTTACGCGACCGCCTTCAAGTTGCGGTAGCGGTATGTATGTAGGTACCAAAACATTTTTGTCTTGTTCTTGCGAGTGCTGGGCACACAAGAGGTGTTCGAGAATTTCTTTAATGTCAGGCAGCTGATAATATCTACAGTCGTTAGAAGTGATCAACTCTAGCCTATAAGCATGTTCCCCTATCAGGCAACGAAACGGCCAGTAAGTAATCCGACTAGCATCACTTACCACTGGATATTCCAAGGAGTATGTTTGTTTCCCTTGCATTGTAAAAATTCCAGACATCCCTCGTTATCCTGGAATTGGTGGCTCTGTTCCAATCCTTATTGGCCAGTTGCATCATCTTACAGTCCATTTCTGATCTTCTTGGTATAGCAATTGCTATTGCCACTGCGTTATCAAGAGCAGCACCCTGTCTTGCAAGACCGTCCGCGATGTCGTTGCCAAGTATGCCGCTATGGCCTGGTACCCACCGGAGTTCTACTCTCCTTGAAGTACCTAGAAGAGCCGAAAGACATCTGAGAACTGTTTTTAATATTATGGCGCTTTTAAAGCAGCTTGACTGTCCGAGTGAGTCCCTTCCTGCGACTTGTTGAGGCTAGCTGTGCAGCCTTTTGAATCGCTAGCACTTCCGCCTGGAAGATACTGCATTCGTTCGGCAGTCGGATGGATAGATTGTACAGGAGTCCCGGAGAATAAACTGCCGCTCCAACACCCCCTTCCATCTTTGAGCCGTTTGAGATTCATTGATCTCTTTGGCACGTGACCGATTCTCTTTTTTTTTTCAAAAAGTTTTGACGATATGAGCTAACGGAATTTTCCGACTACTGACCGACATTTTTTCCCTTTTATCTTCAATAAATTTTGACAAGTTTCGGCGATTTGATGATACCCCGGCATTTTCCCACAACTTCCGACCGACATTTCACTTTTATTTTCAAAATTTGAACAGTTCAGAGATAACGGTATTTTTTCCGATTCTTTTCCGACTTTTTTTCAACATTTTTTTGATAAGTTTTGATGAGATTGGAGCTGACGAAATTGTTCGACTCCGGACCAACATTTTCTTTCTTTTTACAACAAATTTTGACAAGTTTCGGCGATTTGTGAATAACTGTATTCTCTGACGACTCCCGGCCAACATTTCGCTTTTTTTTTTCAAATTTTGACTATTTTAAGATAACGGTACTTTCTCGAATCTTAACTGAAATTTTTTTCTCTTGTTAAATTTTGATGATTTGAGCTGGCGGAATTTTCCGACTTTGGACCGAAATCTTTTTGCTTAAATTGCGAAAGTTTCGACGACTTTCGGATAACGGTACTTTTCGACACGTGACCGTTTTTCTTTTTTCAGGAAGTTTGGACAAATTTTGACGATTTGAGCTGACTGAATTTTCCGACTCCGGACCGACATTTATTTTATTTTTTTCAACAAATTTTGACAAATTTCGGCGATTTGAAGATAACGGTATTCTCTCACGACTCCTGACTTACATTTCGCTTCTTTCTTTTTCATTTTGACGATTTTAAGATAACGATACTTTCCCCTTTCAAAATTTTCGTGATTCTTGATGATTGGAGATGGCGAAATTATCCGACTCCGGACCCCGATATTTTTTCGTTTAAAATTCAACCAAGTTTTGACGATTCTGAGATAACGGTACTTTCAGACATGTGACCGAAATTTGTATACTCTAGACTTTCTAGTATAGGGTTACCTCCTAATTCGGTTTAGCCACGTCTGTCTGTCCGTCCGTCTGTTTGTCCGTTACGTGTCACATACTAACATCCAATAGAATAAAACTAGAGCCTTTAAATTTTGGTCAAATGTTGGCAGTATGATCTAGTCGGTTGGTATTGAAAATGGGCATGATCAGGTCAAGAGAACGCCTACCTCTCCTACATACGTAAAATAATTAAATGTATCTATAACTCACGACTGGATACACGCGAAAAGCTCTAGCTTTAACAGATGCTTCGAAATGGTAATTTTATACTCTACTGGGAAAATAAAATCGATCAGATGGAAAGTAACGGTACTTTTCGTACAAAGAGCCCCGTACTACCCTACCTGTGACGTTTCTTGTCTATAGCTCTTGAACGAATTGACGTAGACACATGATTTTATGATGGCGGCCATAATCAGACCAAAGGAACGCCTACCTCCCTTACCGAATTTCAAAAAACGAAATATGTATATTTTTTTTTTTAATTTTGACGATGCTAAGATAACGGTATTTTCCCCACTCCTGACCAGAAAAACAGATGGGGGGCAGATGACACAATTCGTTATAGAGACGAAGAGAAGGTTAAGAGCGCTATGCGGGGCTTTTGATAATCTACCGTCAAGTTAGACTCTCTTGAAGTCGCTCCTAGGAGCGCTACTAAAAACAAAAAAAAAATAAAAGGAAGGGAGCGCACGAAATCGCACGCGGTTTGCTATTTTGCGGATTCAGTTTAAGCAGCCGACTTTCTCTTCCAAAAGTTTTTTACAAATTTTGACGATATGAGCTGACGGAATTGCCTGACTCCTGACCGTTTTCCGCCTTCTGACCGACATTTTTTCTCAACGATTTTTGTTCGGACGATTTTCAGATAACGGTACTTTCCGACACATGACCGATTTTTTCTCCAATGAGTTTTGACAACTTTTGACGATTTGAGCTTACGAAATTTTCCGACACCTGACGGACATTTTTTCCCCTTTTTTCTTCAATAAATTTTGAGTTTCGGCGATTTGAACATAACCGTATTTTCTCACAACTCCTGACCGCTTCACTTTTTTTTTTTAATTTGACAATTCGGAGATAACCGTGTTTTCTTCCGACTCTTGACTGACTTTTTGTTCAATATTTCTTGTTAACTTTTGATGATTCGAGCTGATATAATTTTCCGACTCCAGACCAGCGTTTTTTTTTCAACGAATTTAGACAAGTTCTGACGATTTTCAGATAACGGTACTTTTCGACATGTGACCCCGGTTTTTTTTCAGAAAGTTTGGACAAATTTTTACGATTTGGGATGACTGAATTTTCCGTCTTCTGACCGACATTTGTTTTTTTTCAACAAAATTTTGACAAGTTTCGACGATTTGAAGATAACGGTATTTTCACACGACTCCTAACAAACATTTCACTTTTTTTACGATGCTAAGATAACGGTATTTTCCCCCCTCCTGACCAAAAAAGAAGGGGGCAAATGAGACAATTCGTTATACAGACGAAAAATTTGCTGATCTGGCTTTAGAGCGCTCTGTCAGATTCTGAATTTGGAAAAGGAGACAGCCACTTTTTTTTCCACTGGCTCACCGCGCTTTCACTGTCTTTTGACAGCGTTCCAAGGAGCGCTGCTTTTTCATTCAAAGCCCATTTGTGGATGTGAGGCTTAGTCGCACCCTAATAACCTTTATTAATGAGAAAGACCAATTGAAAGGCGAGGTGCGCGCAAAGCGCGCGGTGAGGCAATATCAAGTTCCTACTATAAAAGAAGCGTCTCTCATAGAAAATGACAGATCCAATGGCTCACCGCTGCCGAAGCTAATTGACGGCGACTTTAGACACACCCCAAGAACGGTCACTGATGAGGCAGCGCTCCTTGGAGGGCATGAATTCTACTAGAGAATCCTCGCCCTCGATATATTTAAGCGCTGCTTTTTTCTTCAAAGCTTATTTATGGCTGTGAGGCTTAGACACACCCTGAGGACCTTCACTGATGAGGCAGCGCTCCTTGGGGCTTTGTGATACTTCAGATTCACTGGAATGGATTCCAATTATAAAAGAATCGTCTCTAATACAATAGAATTGTTCCAATGGCCCACGGCTTTCGAAATAAATTGAAAGTGAAGTGCGAAGACTTTGACACACCCTAAGAGCATCCACTGATGAAGCAGCGCTCCTTGGAGCGCTGCATAATTATTGTGAAGGCGAGGTGCGCGCAAAGCGCGCGGTGAGCCGACTTAAATGGATGTCAATTATAAAACACTTCTAGGGCCGTTTTATCAATGTCTGGTTAAATCTTATCCTGTAGATAAACGCTAACCGGCCCTCAGCTTCCGGTTAAGAATTTATCGGACAATAATTCCAAACAGCTGATACGTACTGCTGAGATTTTGACAGCTAGAACTGTTTACGTTCGCACATTCAAATGGGACAATTAAACTGGTCACAAGGAACAGAGTTCTGGATATTCATTCGAAGGAAACGGATCTGAAACCAACTTAGCCGCAAAATAATGCTGAGAGGTGGCACAGGCGTAGAATAGAATTGAACAGGTGGCAGAATTCCGCTGACTTTCTACAGCATTAGCTGCGCTGTGAACTGCATTATCATATTTTGAGCGTTGCATGCGCTAAGGATAAATTTAGTGTCCCGGATAGCTAACTGGCAGTTTAACCGGACATTGAGAAAACGGGCCCTAGTCCTTTTCCACTGGCTCACCGCGCGCTGTTTTTTTTTTCTTCAAAGCCTATTTGTGGCTATGATACTTAGGCACACTCTAAGGACCTTTATTGATAAGGCAGCGCTTCTCGGAGTCTTGTGTTGTTAACAATCAGTTTTCTTCAAATCAGATTTGCGACATTTTGCGGATTCAGTTTAAGCAGCAGCCGCGGTCTGAGCTTCGAAAAAAGCTGCTCAGCTGATTGTATACCGAATTCCAGTGAAGCGAGGACGAGCGACTGACAAAAATTGGCCAACATCTAACAATATCTCATACCTCGCCTCAACTCACAAATCTCCCATTAAATCGCCGTTGTCGTCACACCCGCTCTCGGAAATTCGATTGACCATAAAATCTCGGTGTGAAAACAACACACACATCGAACAATTGAGAGAGAGAGCGATAGACAGGGAGTGGGAAAAAGGATAAAACCCTAAGACCATTTGATACCCAAAATTAAAACAGATTACAAACGATTTACTTTCAATCTAACTAAACAACTGTTTTTATTCGCCCCGTCTACAAGGTATACATGGATATGCATGTCCTTGATATCAGAGAGGCTTCTTTGTTGTCCTCGGGGACACTCTCTCTCTCGACATGGGTTAAGGACCCTTCTCAAGCACTTCATTATAATGTATATGATAGTGCAAGTCGATGATGATGCGGATGTTTTCATAGGTTCGGATGTGTGTTTTGAAAGGACACGACTTTTATTGAACAATCCCCGGGAGAAAGGGAAACACACCGCTTCCCGGCCTATGCGCGTATGTGACGGATAAGGAAGAGAAGAAGGACGATGTGTGATGAACAATAGGGACCTAACAGCAAAATCCCATTCAATTCAATTGAAACAAAATAGGATTAACATCCCTTAAAAACGTATGTCGTTGATGGACTAATCGAAGAGTACGCACACATGCCGGAACAGATACAAATGTGTCTTCGGCTGCCGGGGGGAGATGACCTTAGCCAGGAGGGGCAGCAGCAAACGAAGGAGTGAAAAGAATTAAAATTAAGTAGCCCAAATGGCAAAATGAAATTCCCCGGAGAGTACTTGCACAATGGTGTTTGTTTGATTTGTCTTTTTTTTTTGCGCGCATCCTGACATTTCGCCACGTATCCTTTGTCGTCCTGACACGTCCCCCACACCCCCATAAAAAAAATAGAAACACCATTTCAAAAAGAAGAAACACGTTATCAAAGGTAAACTATCCGAAAGTGCCAAACCCCACGGACTCGATTATTATTTTCCATTTAAATCAAGGATCCTTAATGTTTCCCTGAACCTGCACACAAGGGGTGTGTGTTGTGTACATCCCTATGTGTGTATATCGTCGTGTAATAAACATAATAATCGTCCTCATCGTCGGCATATTGTTTTGCACACCACACACACCGAGTATATTATCCCCGGGGCTGATTACAATCGAGTCGAGTCCTTGACTTTTACAAGAAGTTAATCCACCACCCTTCTCTTCGGCGCGTCGTTGTGGAAAAGGTCACGCCGAAACCCGAGGGAAAGGTACGACATTCATAAATTGAAAAAAAAAAATAAATAAAATTAAATGAATTGTTGCATAGACACTCAGAATGATCGCAGGATTCGTCGTGCAAAAGGACGAGGGTACGAGCGGCACCCTATACCGCGCCACCATCGCATCGCCTCGAAAACTATCAAAAGCCCGAGCGCGCACATCAGCACCGGAATGTGTGATGTGTTCAATTCCCATTATATCCTAATACATGTGACATTTAAACGCATCCTTGTACACCCCGAAAAAAAGGACACAATAAAGATTGTTGTTTAAACGTTTGTTTGTTTGCCGTATTCCTGTACTATACTCGTATCTATTCGCAATTGTAGATAGATCGTTGAGGTATCACATTGCTCACACGGGGGGAGAAGGGGGTGAAACGGAAGAATAGGAAAAACCAAGGGACACGGACATACAACAGTTTCATTGTGTCCTGGAACGTCACATAAACACAAAGGACTCCCATCGCTTGCGTCAAAAGGAATGTGTGTGCATTGCATTTTTGATTTTCAAGTGGCCCGGGCGGGGGGCGCCTTTCGACTCTCAAAACTCTCGAACAATGCATAACTAAATTGGCCAGATGTCTCGTTTTGGACGACAGACAGATATATCGATATCGAGTACACACGCATAAATACCTGATCGCGCGCCCTGCGATCCTTGGCAGTTTCATGGCATTGACTCGAAATTTGATTGTATGTACATTGATTCCGTCCGGGAGGATGATGATCGTTTGGCATGCCAGAGCGGGGGAAGATTGGGTGCGAAGCGGGGATCGATCTACTCGTATATAGAGTCGCATAACAATAAGGCTCGGTCGTTGTGTCTATTAAAGGTGCACACACATTAGAAGTGGTTTTCAGCCACCGCCGGACAATGGCAAGTCAATTATTGTCATCATCGTCGTGGCGCGACAGCCCGACGTCGGGCCTTGGCCGCCTGGTCCAAGGCTTTTGTTCCAGGTTTCTTGACGTGGAGTGGTTTTTACAGGCACGAGTTGTCAGCACATCGCTTAACCCCATTCAGGGGATGGCCTCGGAGATAGCTGCTTTAGATGGTTTAATAAACGCGCTGGAGTTCACACAACTATGTTGCAGGTCCAACTGCACAAATCATTCCATCCTACTAAGCCTGAGACGCTGAGGTGCTGGTCAACCATTCAGGCTGAGATATCTGCCTTTTTCCCAAACTGTCTTATCGCTAAAACTTGGCCGTCAGCGGTCTAACACAGCCGTTACCAGGGGCGTCCATGAGGAGGACTACAGAAAAGGTCTTTCGCCCCCCCCCCCCCCAATTATTGACAAGTCTCTGTTTTTCTAGGCTACCGCCAACGATGATAATGATGCGTAAGGGTGCATTGCAGCTTCGACAAACGATAAGAGAAGCGCGCTGATGGAAATGAATTCGAGCTTTTACATAGAGCTGTCTATGTTGGAGCTGCGCGATAAACGTGGAACATTCCAGTTTCGCAAAACTTATGACAATCCTCTCCATTCGATTAGAGAGAATTTTCGCAAAACTCGAGAAATTTCCGCTTTAGGACCTTCATGGGTTTTACGTTCTTACCATCTAAAGTAGAAATGAACAGTGGCGGATCCAGAGGAGGGCCGTGGGGGCCCGGGCCTTCTCCAAAATGTTTGGTAAACAGAGCTTGGTTTTGAATTTTTGAGCAAATACTCGAAAATGATTTATAAAATTGACAGCGAATGCAAAAGATATCCTCCAAGAGTGGCCACTACGCGCTCCTTTTCGAGTTTGCTTAATGAGGCTCGATGCGCTTGTGTTGGCCCACTTGTCTGGGAGCACTGTCTGAACGAAGACTTGTGAGCAGGGACACCCCGCATGGTGGAATGCTTTCTCTCTTTCTCTTTAGTTAGTTAGTATCCTAGATACCTAAGTCGGTTCTCGTTATGGTACCTCCAGGTGGATCAAGAAGGCGAGTCCTCCTCCTGAACTATTAGGTCTGTCTTTGCGCAAGATGGTGTAGTTACCATGAGAAGTTAGAGACAGATTAGTCTCTTGGATGGCTCCAATCATGAATGCTATTTCTGTCCATGAACGCTGTCAGTTCGTCGAGAATGTGCTGCAGTCCATTGCAGTTGAGCTTCACCAGTGAGAGAATATCAAAATTTGGTGTTGGTTGTGCCGGGTTGAGACAGTGCCGACCCGACCGGCGGGCGGGAGTTGTTGTTATTGTCGGCGTTGTCATTGAGTTGTGGCCACCTGAGCCAGCTAACGTAGTACGGTATGTATTCACCGGACTAGATTGTGTTGCTGGTAGCCTATTAGAGCATAGGGCAGCGGTGAAGGAAGTATCCCATAGCCTGTGGTGGGATAGCCCTGAGCAGCTTCTCAGATGGCACCAGTCGTTGCAGCAATTGCATCTCACTGATGTAGCATTCGGGTGCAGAACTCTACTGTAAACGCAGCAGATCCAAGGGCCAGGGTTCTGTTCGATGCCGGCGCGGATGAGAAGTAGCCGGGTGCCGTTGCGCCTGCGTATACTGCAACCGGCCAGTAAAATTTGTGACGAGGAGGGGGGGGGGGTCTGTCAAGACACCCTTGATGAATCCTTCGTGTCGAGGGAGGTAGGGCAGCTCTTGGCCGCTCGTAAAGAGCTGGTCGTTCCGGTACGGAGAACCGGCTGCCATAGGATGTTTGGTCAAGTTGTGTGGTGGACTGCTCTGAACACAGAGGCTAACCGTTTCCTGCTGGGGAAGGTGCGAATATTCGTCTGTACTGCATTTTGTGGTGCTCTTAGGACTACTCCTTCTGCCGCCTTGAAATTTTGGGTGAATCGATGGTCGGAAAAACAGTCCTTCGACTCCATGCCACTGGCCAGTGGTCTACTTCAGGCGCTGGACACTCTTATTATCTGGAGCAACCCAAGTATTCTGTCGACGACTGACTACTTCTCGACCAATTATGCACTTTCAAAGTATTTCGTCAGCCTGATAAAACCACACACAGTTAATGCGAAGAGAAACCTGTTGCTTTATTCAAAAGAAATCTACGAAGGAAGCTTCAAGATGCATGAAGGATTACAAGTCAGAGTTTTCTCCGATGGGCTTGACTCCAATCTATCTTCCAGTCTTGTTGAATACTGCAATATTTTTCAGGCCAAGGTTACAGTGATAACGGAAGCTCTGCCCTGGCTGGGGTGTCACGTGATATGGACCTAGAGATATTGTAATTTTAACCGACCACCAAGCTGCAATTAAATCCTCCAATACGAGTGTGACTACGTCACCGTATCCTGGCAAAATATTGCTCAATGGTTACGGAGATGAGGGCGTTATTTTAGAATTTTTTTATGTTGGATTCTGGGTCGCAGTAGTTTCGCAGGCGAGCTCGCCTTGCACGATACAACAAGCGATGCTGTACCAAATCTTCGGAACATTTAAACACCTATTGCTGACTCAGCTCACTACGCTCACTCCTCGCTTAAGGGATCACAACCCTTAGTATCGCCAAAACATGAACGCTCGGTCCGCGCTTAGGGGATCACAACCCTCAATATCGTAGAACAATGATCCAATTCCTACAGATCGATCTCCACCACATCGGCTGCTCTTTTACTCCATCTATAGCGCGAAACGGAAAGGACGTTGTACTGATTAAAGAACGTTGGGTTGTGGATGGTTGCGTGCGGGGCCTGGGAACCTCGTATCATACTGTTTTTTATATCAGAGACCAAGGCAAACCTCGGTCTTGCATCCTAGTCAACAAATCTCTAAAGGCTTAGTTAATCCCATCCTATAGCGTTAAGGAATGGACACGCTTACTGGATTGTCTCGGCCTGCTTGCCCTATGACAATGAGGACGCTCCTCCTCCTGATATTTTGAAGGGAATAATCTCTGAAGCCGAGACTAAAACGATTGAACTGATACTGGGGTGTGACGCTAACGCACACAACTTTGTATGGGGCAGCTCTGACACAAACTAAAATCGGGCGGGGGAAGTTATGGGGGTTAGGGTTATCTTCATCCCGAAAGTGGGTAAGGCCTCGCAAATTAGCGATTAACAGGATAATGGATAAATGTTAAAATGTGTCCTTCAATAAAGTCGTTGTGGCCCAG
The DNA here is from genome assembly GCA_964017055.1 of Chloromyia formosa. Classification (NCBI taxonomy): domain Eukaryota; kingdom Metazoa; phylum Arthropoda; class Insecta; order Diptera; family Stratiomyidae; genus Chloromyia; species Chloromyia formosa. Next base: position 5,893,111 of record OZ024819.1, on the reverse strand, counting down.
AATGGATCCTGCTTCTTCTTCTTCTTCCTCCTGTGATTCAGATAAGGCTTTGTTCTTGATGTCACCGCTGTATTACAGAAGTCCACCGGTGGGGCTCCTATCCAGGATCGATGGCTAATCGTTAAGGATTGTATTGCCAAGAGATTGGATCCTAGTTGCACCGTCCAACTGTTGTCGTTGAAAAGGCAACACATCAGAGCTGCTGTGGGATCACTGAGCATTGCATAGAATCGCCTGTAGCCGCGATGACCAGGACACGGAGGAGTGTATTTTTTATTTCCTTTGCATGCCGTTTGAAGACCGAAAGTTGCGTAGGTGGGGACATACCTTCAGCCCTCCAGGTACCAAACCAAGTCGGGCCCCCTCCGAGCTCAATTTCTAGATCCACCACTGGAATTTGAAAAATTCTCCCTAAATACAATAGAGAGAATTCTCCTAATATTCGCGAAATAGGAATGTTCCATAAACGTTTAGAGCATCGCTGAGAGCAGAGTTTGCGTTGTTCCAACATAAACAGCTCTATGATCACTATCAGAGCTGCTCGCTTATCGTTTGTCGAAGCTCCAACATAAACGCACCCTAAGAAAAAAGTCTCACGCAAGTGCTTACCCAAAGTACTTAAAAATCAATTAGAAAATATTCAATGGCAGTGAGCCCCAAGCTTAGCACCCGGCCACGGTTCTCACACCGCCTTAATAGCTAATTTGAAGAGGTCATTCGACCGTTGATTGGCGAATTGCATCACTTTTATGTGCCCTTGATGCCACCCCGCATCTCTGCATTCAGGGGCAGGTCCTAGAGATACACCGCTAATAAATCCAGAAAATTGGAGACTGGAGACTGCACTCAACCTCTTTCCAGTTATCAACGAAGATCCTCCCGTCCGCATTGCTATTGTCAAGAATAGCCAACTCATGCCAATCGTTTAGTACATTCGCGTAGGATATAGTAGATCCGCTTGTCGCGACAGTCCGCTGCTTTTTAACGACTTTTGGCGGACCTACTTCTCTTCGAGATGTAAGTCTCGTCCGGACACCCGTCAGTCGCATTGATAGCCCACGCAAGTGACGCTTTCTGCACAAACAAACACCAACACAACAAGCTAGAGATCATTTTCCTAACAGCCATTATCGAAAGGATATAAGATAACGGTATTTTCTCGACTTCTGACCGACATTTTTTTTTTTTTTTGCAAACATTTTCACAAGTTTCGACGGATCTTAATTTGATTTTTCGACTCGCGACCGCATTTTTCGTCCAAGTTTTAAGATAACGGTACTTTCCAGCTCGTGACCGATATTTTATTTTCTTCAGTTTTTCTAAGTTTAGATAACGGTACTTCCCGACTGCGGGCCGAATGTTCTTTTTTTTTTTAATTTTGACAAGTTTCGACGATTTTCAGATAACGGTACTTTCCGATTCGTGACCCACATTTGTTTGTGCTCAAGTCTCAACAAGTTTTGGTGATTTTCAGATAACGGAATATTCCGGGGCTCGTGACCGACATTTCTTTTTCTTCAGTTTTGACAAATTTTGACGATTTTCAAATAACGGTACTCTCCGACTCGTTGCCGACATTTTGTTTGCTCCAGTTGTTTTTTTTTTTTAAGTTTTGACAAATTTTGACGATTTTTCATATAACGGTACTTTCTGACTCATCATCTTCATAGCGTGGCGCGACAGCCCGACGTCGGGCCTTGGCCGCCTGGCGCTTTCTGACTCGTGGCCAAAATTTTTTTTCTTCCGTTTTTTTTTGAAGTTTCAAGAAATTTTGACGATTTTTCGATTTGACGTACTTTCCGACTGCGAACCGAAATTTTTTTTGTTGAAGCTTCAAGTTCTGACGATTTTTCGGATAACGGTACTTTCCGGCTCGTGACCAAAATTTTTTTTTTTTTTTAAGTTTTGGCAAATTTCGACGATTTTAGATAACGGTACTTTTTGATTCGTGACCAACACTTCCTTTTCTTCAATTTTCTTCTTACGTTTTGACAAATTTTGATGATTTTCAGATAATGGTACTTTCCGACTCCGGGCCGAATCTTTGCTTTGTTGAAGTTTCCACAAGTTTTGACGATTTTCAAATAACGGTACTTTCCGACACGTGACCAAAATTTGTTTCGTCAGTTTTTTTTAAGTTTTGACAAATTTTGACGATTTTTCATATAACGGTACTTTCTGACTCATCATCTTCATATCGTGGCGCGACAGCCCGACGTCGGGCCTTGGCCGCCTGGCGCTTTCTGACTCGTGACCAAAATTTTTTTTCTTCCGTTTTTTTTTTTGAAGTTTCAAGAAATTTTGACGATTTTTCAGATAACGGTACTTTCCGACTCCGAACCGAAATTTTTTTTGTTGAAGCTTCAAGTTCTGATGATTTTCGGATAACGGTACTTTCCGGCTCGTGACAAACACTTTTTTTTTTAAGTTTTGACAGATTTTGACAATTTTTCACATAACGGTACTTTCCGATTCCGGACCAAAATTGTTTTTGTTAAGTTTCGACAAGTTTTGGACGATTTTCAGATAACGGTACTTTCAGACTTCAGACCGACGTTTTTTCTGTTTAAGTTTCGCCAAATTTGGACGATTTTCAGATAACGGTACTTCTCAACTCGTAACCGATATATTTTCTCTTTTTTTTTTCCTGTTCCAAATGTCGGTCAAATTTTGACGGTCTTAAGATAACGGTACATTCCGAAGCCTGAGTCTTCAGTTGGGGACTCTTCTTCCCGCACCCGTTGACGATACGCACAAAACGCGGCCACCCGCCGCGAACAATCTCTCTCTATTCTCGTCCTGGACACGAACTATGTACCCAACGTGAACCTTAATACCAATAAAATCAACCGCTCAATTCACATCATCGTCACGTCAAACATTTTCTGTCGTATCATACACACGTATGTGAAAAACCACAAACGTGCCACCACTTTCTTCGGAAAACGCTGTCGCGCGGAGTAAACCCCTTAAAGTGACACTTGAGCGCGGTTTTCGAGAGGAAAATACATTTGGCGAATATGGGAGGAAGTAACTAATTTTGTGTTAAGGCCCCCGCCGCCGAGGTGGCCAGCCCCATCATGAAGACCATGAAGAAAGTCCAGTAAAAGTTTCGCGGCAGCCACACACAATAGAATTGTATGAACGGGCTTAGGGAAGCGGTGGTGGGTGGAGAAAGGGTGAAGAGTGAAGGCGTCTTATTAAGCCATTCCTATCGTCAAAGTGGATATACAATTGCATTTGGGTTTTTGAGGTGATGCGAGTGGTGTTAGGGTTAGGCCATCTCCTGGCTTCCGCCCCCTCCCCTCCTTTTCCCTTCCGGATGTGCTCATTAGAAAATTACACTCGACTATATCATATCGTCAGTTGATGGTCGTCGTTCCACTTGAAATCCAACAACGAGCACAACAATCCACATAATTGGTAGACATAAAATGAACATCTTCGCCCGGATACCAAGACCGTCGACCGTAGTGTTGAGAACGAGAGAGGCAGAGAGAGTTATAATCACTTTATCTTGAGTCGACCCTTAAAATGCGACATAAAGGATACACCTCGCTTGAGAATATCTTCAACGGAGCGCTGTGTGGAAAGATACAGCAACCTCTATAGCGCTGGTGGCAACAGTGAAGACATCACAGAAGGACCCTTTATAGCTCCCCCTCCTTCCGTCTTCGCCTTAAGACGCTGAGATAATGCTGTTACGTTATCCGCACACTATATGCAAACAACAATCCTAAGTACACCACTCTCAATTCAGTAGATCGTTGCGGTGCCATTTAACCAAAAATCCATTTGAATCTGAGATGGTTTCTTATTTTTTTCATCCCTTCGTCCCTCCCTCGTCCCGCTACGGACAACCAACCAACCAACCACTTTCTCGCGCGTAACGTCTTGATACAATTTTCTCGTTGTTTTCCACAATCACACACAATCAATGGGGCTCCCGCCAGAGGGGCGGGGGATGACTTCAAATTGACTTGGAAAATTTCTTCAGGATTTCTGGTTCAGCGAGGATTACTTTGGTGTGATGTGTGTGGTGTGTTATTTAAGATGCTACGAAGCCATCCGGAATATTGCCATGGCCTCCCGGTCTTGGCTCTATGATGGCATCTCATCTCAATTCCATGCCTTGGACTTGGACGCTCTCTCTCTCTCTTTCGCTCTTCGGATGCAATGCCCTCTCTCTGGAAGGGGGGTGGGGGATATAAGATTCCTTTGAATCTAGGACGACAGGAGGTTGAATTCTGCATCCTTGCTAAGGCATCAAAAGGAGCATACAGAGAATATGAAGGAATACAACCCTTCTGTGAAGAGATTCAAAATGCCTGCCGCCCCAAGATCCCTCGCCCTGCCCTCCGGCCCGCTTTATTGTCGTCAACGACATGCCATTGGTGTAATCGGTATGCGGTATGTGGTCGTCGTTGTCGTCTACTCTCCAGCGTACTAATATTCTCTGTGTGTCGGAATTGCGCGATAAAAGTGACGCAAGGATATCCACACACACACACACACACACACACACACACACACACACACACACACAACACATGCTATATAGGGTGCAAAGCATATCCTATCCCCTATAATTGACTGACTGACGACGACGATGATGATTTCGGCGGGGGAGATTGTCGTAATTGTGGGTTATTTGTGGCGACACGGACGGGCCGGGGGGAGCATTTGCGCAAATGCTCCCACAACATCATCCGCGAGAGATGAGGGTGTCCTTTTCGCTGTGTCTTCGAGCAAAAAAAAAATGAAAATCAAGAAAGAAAGTACTTAAACTTGCACGCAACCCCTCGTCGTGTAATCCACACGGTTACAAGGATTGCGGGGCGTAAAAATGAAGAAGCGAAACGACAACGAAATGAATGCCATCGTCGGAACCGCGGCTGTTAAGAAAATCACACCTTGATTGTGTGTCTCTCCTCCCCTACCCACTCCCTACCTGCACACTGTGGTGGAATCAAATTACACACCTTTCCATCCTATATATTCGCGTATCTATTCGACACGGAATTTAACACACAAATGCTCGCGATTCGTATTTATCGATATTTCTTGGTTTCTGCTTTGGTTTTCTTATTTTCCTATTCTTTTTTTGGATGTCTTTCACTTTAATTTTTGCCTTAAATGGGGTGGAAAATTTTCCATTAATTCAACCTCCCGAGGGAGTGATCGCAGGGACAATGACGAGACGATGATGACGATTACAACGACGACAATGTGTTTCCTACTTTATCACAATGCAATTAATGTATGTTCCTTTTTATCCTTTTTATCCTTTTATCCTTTTTTTGTTGATTCTTAAATAAAAAAATAAATAAATAAAATTAATAATATCAAACCACCGGCGGCGCGCAGGGCAACCCTGCATATAGCATAGCCAATCGTTCGATGCAACGGCAGCCCGCGCGCTAGCACAATGATAACTGACACTTGTCATAAAAAGAATAGCACGTCCATGTGTCAGTGCTAAAGAACTGAGGAAGAGAGCAAGTCGCTCTCGAAAGAATAGGTGCGTGTTTTTCATTCGAACAAAGATGAAAAGTGAAAAGGACAGCACACGAATCATGCGACGGGCAAGGCCGTTACTCAGCTGTAATTTTTAATCTAACTAACTTAATCTACTTGACGAACTTGATTAAAATAAAAAAAAAAATAGCTGGCGCAACAGTCCAATCTGAACCATGGCCTCGAGATAAGTTAGCCATCTTCTAGATCGCGACGGTTTATCTTATGCAGAGGTGTGTGATCAGCAACACGCTCAACCGAGTTATTTACCTCATAAATGGGTACTAATTTAACGGCTCATAGTCCTACACGTAAATCCCCTTTTCTTTTTATCGAAAACTACCGCATTCAGTAGGAATCGAACCGGGGCCCAGTGCGTAGAAGGCGAACGTGCTAACCGTTGCGACATCCGGACTACTTAATTTAGGGCCGTTTTCTCACTGTCTGGTTAAATCTTATACTGAAGATAAACGCTAACCGGCCCTCATCTTCCGGTTAAGAATTTATCGGACAATAATTCCAAACAGCTGATCCGTACTTCTAAGATTTTGACAGCTAGGTTTACGTTTGCTTATTCAAATGAGCCAATTAAACTGGTCACAAGGAACAGAGTTCTGGATATTCATCCGAAGGAAACGGATCTGAAACCAACTCAGCCGCAAAATAATGCTGAGAGGTGGCACAGACGTAGAATAGAATTGAACAAGTGGCAGAATTCCGCCAAGAAAATCAGCTGACGTTCTACTGCATTAGCTGAGCTGTGGACTGCATTATCATATTTTGAGCGTTGCATGCACTAAGGTTAAATTTAGTGTCTCGGATAGCTAACAGGCAGTTTAACCGGACATTGAGAAAACGGGCCTTGACCTTATCTTAATCTTACTTCTTATCTATACCTATATATATATATACATATTTACAATCAGTGGCAGATCCAGAGAGGGGCCATGGAGGCATTTGGATGGGAATGTGTTTCTGTTGCCTAATTCGATAGAAATCTATTCAGATGACGCTAAGACCGATAAAAGATTATGGGTCCGAGTTATCTTTGATTATCCTAAATCTCTCCAGCAGTCACCCAGAATACTGCAATGTTTTCCAGGCAATTATGGAAGCTCTAACCTATCTCATGTGTCAAGCCTCTTGAACCGGGTCCGATCACGTCAAAAACTGTGGCATAATGCTGTCCATTGCTTTTTAGCATTTTTGTTTGGATTCTGACGCGATCGGTGGCCGTGTTCGTTCGATCACTGCTCTACGATCTAAAGAATGAAGATTCGATCCTTGAACTCCCACTGCGCTCCGAGCTTGTCAGTATAAAGACGGCGCGGATAGGAGGTCCGTGCCAGCAACTGCATGTCCGATTTTATTTTTATTGTTTCTTTTATTGTTTATTGTTGCGGTGACCAGTAGCGCAGTGTGTTGAGGTATCAGTCTCATGTTTGACCACCGGCGTTTCGGGTTCGAATCCCGTCCACGACGACGTTCGTGGCCATGGATGTGCAGGAGATGCTTGCTGGCAACTGCATTCTCCGAAACCAGATTATGACAACGAAACGTCAACTGGGCCACATGACGCGCTATGCTCCACAAGGGGTTAGGGAAATGGAGTACTGTTTTCGCTGTAAAGGCAATATATCAGAGCTGCAGTGAAGGTCATAGCTGCATCATAGTTCAGGAGCATACAATAAGGCTTACCTGTAATGACTGCTGTAGAAGCTATGGTGACGATGAAAAGGAGAAGTGTATTTTGTAGATTAGATTAGATTGAAGACGGGCATTGATTCTCGAAGGGTTCAGAACACCAAGGCCTGATGGCCCAACGTGCTGTAGCCCTGAGTCTATAAGCAGTCCTAAGTCCGTCGATCAAGTTTGATCGCGCTGACAAACGTGCTCAGGAGATTCAGCATAGGCGATTTCGAAGCAGTTTCTACGGCGCCGGACCAAGGCATCGCTGTCGCATAAGACATGGGTCGACGTATCGTCCTCCCATCCGTAGAAAAAACAGCTCGAGGCCGATACAATTACCATGACGCTTAGGTGGTCGCTCAGGCAGAGTGCCCAGTCAGAACAACAAAAATGATTCTCGCCTTCTTCATGTTCAACTTTAGCAGATTAGTCGATCTGCTGCGAGTAGCCTGAGATGAAAAGTTTTGCTTGTCCTTAAGCCTGGATGACTGTCTCAATAGGCAGTGGCTTTACTGCGCTCCCAGTTTCTAATAAAGTTCTTGATTGTGCAGGTTGGGATCTGGTCCACAAAAGGGTGTAGCCGAAGCTTTTTTGGATAGATCGTCGGCCTGTTGATTGCCATTGTTGCCAGCGTAGCCAGGAACCCAGAGTGGTGTTACTCTATAGAGAGAGCCTAGTTTATGCGGCACTTTTTGGCATCTACAAACCATGTTAGCTGTTATTGTTCTCTTTGACAGCCCTTTGATGGCCAATCGGCTGTCAGTGAATATTTCTAAATCCTTGTTGCAAAAGCCGCTCTTCAGGCTTAATAGTGCACATGCTTCGATGGCATGCACTTTAGCCCTGTGCTGCTCTGGCATCTCACTTCTTCGCTAAACTGGATGACTTAACTAATGTTGATGGTGGCAAGCTCCATCGTTTAATTGGAAGTCCTGTCTGGTTCAATGGCTAGGATTGCCGGGTGATGAGTCTGTGGTGTTGCGTTTTACTATTTTTTGCACATTGTGCTTTCTGGGCTATTTCGTACTCCTCCTATTCTCTCAGTGCGTTGTTTCTAAATTTACCGATTTTCGAGTTAAAAGGGATTCCTGACAGACGCAGACTTGTATGCCTCAGACGGAATTACCGAGATCCGGAGTAAAACAAGTTTCAATCAGTCCTTGACATGCCTCTGAGAGTTGAGCACTCTGGTTGAAATTCAGGTTAAATTTTACAGCAAAGTGGTCTGACATTCCAGCAACAGTTTTGCAGTTAAAAGCAGTCAACAGATCCCTCAGATCATGCGAAACAAGAAAGAAGTTCAATGTGGAAGAGCTGTGGCAGGTCTCGTGGGAGCAAGCGGAGAAATGGTGAAATGAGGATTAGAAGGTGAATCCTCTAACCATTGCCTGCCATTTTGGTTGATCTTGCGATCACCCCAATCTGAATGCCTCGCATTAAAATCACTCCCAATGACGACATTCGCAAAAGGAGGTTGAATAGTTAGCAATTTGTCTAAATCCGATTTCAGCGCTTAAGCTTTTGGAGAGCCGCAAATATAGAAAGATATCAGTAATCTCTTCATATTACCCGAGGTTCTGCAAGTGGCTGCTGTTGCAGAGCAGTGGCTAAACTCAGGTAAAAAGTAAGGCTCAACCTGGATATTGAATATTCTCTCTCACGAGCAGAGCAGTTCCCGTGTTTACATCTTTACATCATTTCTTAAAACTTTGTAAATACGGAATTTTAAAATATGTACAGCTCTTAGTTTGCTTTCGCATATTAGGAAGAAATCTGAGCCAATTTGGTCTATTAGGAGGTGGGCAGAGACTCTTTGAGCATGCGAGATCAGGAATGCAGCGTTAAAAGTTGCTATTGTATATATACTCGCATAAGTTTAGTACGAGTTTCAAAAGAGCAAACTGCTTTTGCTCTGAAACTAGAAGGGGTTGCAGTAGAAGCGGTAATTTACCAGTCACCCATTAAACCAAAAACTGTTTGGTGGTCCTTCATGTTCTCACAAAAGATGAGACACTTGTCCGAATCCTCGTTTTTAATGATTATCTTAATGTTCCTTGACCTCAGGACAGAGATGAACTTGGGAATATTGATTCCCGATCCGTGGATCGGCGGAATTCTTTCCCTTTTCGGCACAGCTTTGGAGGAGGTAGTGGAGGCAGAATTGGCTGCAACACCAGGAGCACTTACCGTGACCGCTTCGCTTTCGGCCTCCTCATGGTCCATAATCGCTTCCAGCATAGAAAACCGATGATGTCGGTTGATCCCTCACAGGCTTCGCTGTACTTGCTGTATTCGCCCGGGCGACCCGCCGCCCTTCGCTTGGAGTAGTCCAAGCATTTGACGTCGCTTGCTTCGACTCGATCTCCTCGAACTCGTTTCGCTTTTCATGTTCTCGATCTCAATCTGCAGCTGCTTGACGAGCCTCCGCTGGGGATTCGTTTTGAATGGAAATGAGCTTTTGATCTCGCGAAAAGAACACGGCTATTAATTCACCCAAAGTATGGCAACGAATATGGATATTTGCCAGAGTAAAAAACACACAGAAAAAGGTTTGAGGTTATAGTCGCGTGTGAAATGCCACGGATTCGCATATATTCTGGAATTGGAGAAGAAGAGGAGGGGGAGGGGGGGATGTTTTTCCGGAATATTTTTTTTTTCTTTTTATCGATCCCCCGCACGCGTCCTTCCTTTCGCATGCAATGTCTTCCGGAAGATATATACCCGAAAAAAAGGCTGCGATGCGGTCGTGTTACTTGTTTTTTTTTTTTGTCTCACATCCACACGTATCCTTTGAAACAAATGACCAACGACAAACGACCGGGCGACGCGGCGCGACGGCTGCGGGACAAAAACAAGAACGCTGTCTTGAAAATTGAATTACGTGCTCATTTCAAATTCCCTTTCTACACACACACATTTTGTCCGTTTGTCCTTTTTGATTTTTTCCGGCGGTGACCTTTATCCATGTGTCCTTCCTTTCATTGTTGCTCTGTTTTTTGTTTTTCTCTTTAAATCACAGGACCCAATTTCCCACTCTCTCTGGGGACACAGACTCGGCAACACATCCAATATGCATGCATATAGGGACTACACATTACAGGACATACCCGACGACGACAAGGCGTATGTAGTATGTGAAAATATTTCCGTTGTCGTGAGTCCTTTTATCTCATTTTTTTTTTTGTCGATTTTTCGTTTTTCTTCCTGTTTTGTTGGGCTCACACGGTCCGCGGCGCTGTCAAAAGGAATTCATTGTCATGTCCTAATTGGGAGCAATTGTTTGAAAGGTTTTCGTGTTTTGATTTTTTTTCTGTATTCAGATGACGATGAAGGGGGCGACCGACCGGTAGCTCAGTGCATAGAGGCATCTGACTACAGTCGTTACGGGTTCAACACCCGTTCACGGCGTTCGTGACCATGTATGTTTTCTTTTCCTGATGTCCTCAGCGGGTTATTGCAGAATGTCCTTTCCCTTCCAACAGAATGGGCAACTCTTTGCGGCGTTGGAATTAAGCCGGCAAGACGGAGCTTGTGCTCTTCACTAGAAGACACAGTACTCCTTCTATTGAACCTGCCACACTGGAGGATATTAAACTGGTTTTTGCCGATAAAGCTAAGTTTTTTGGTCTTATTTTAGATAGGAAACTAAGGTGGAAGCCCCAATATTGTTGAGTTCTACTTGTGCAAAAAGTTCATAGGTAAAAACTGGGGCCTACAGCCTCTATATACAGCTCTTGTACGTCCTATACTGATCTCTCTGGATCCTGTCAACCCCCTGTGGGGCATAGGGCATTAACCACGCCGACTTTCCACCTCGTCCTGTTCGCCGCCATCGCCTTCAACTGTCTCCACGATTTGCCTAATGACTTACCCTCGACTTCAACTGATCTTCTCCAGGTGTTTCTAGGTTGTCCAACGCGGCGACTTGCATCGGTTCCAATCGAGGGCCTGTTTAGCAATGTTTTCCGGCCCCTTTCGGAGTGTGTGACCTATCCATTGCCACTTTCGCCTTTTTATAGAAGTGCCTATCCTGTCCTGGCCAGTAATGAACAGGAGGTCGTCGTTAGAAATGTCCTCCGGCCAGCGTATGTGCAGGATGATGCCTATATTGATGCACGGAATAATTGTGCTGGTGGACAGCACTTCTAGTAGCGGCCTATTATAACCTACTAGGACAAAGGTACTATGGCTAGCTGCGCTGGCCATGACAGGGTTTTTTAGAACTATTCCGTCAGCCGAGCTAGACATGGTGCTCGGCTTGCTCCCGTTGGATATTTGCGGCGAACAATTGGCGGCAAATACGGCCTTACGCCTTCGCGATACTGGCCAGAGGCGCACGCCGAATTGTGCACACTCGACAATACTGGGCAACAACTTGAATCTCCCCGTGGAGACTTATTATACTTGTACAAAATACGTTTTTGGCCGGAAGAACACCAGCCTTATTCCGTTGAGAAGTCTATGGGCTGATAACACGCTCCTGAGCACCACTCCATAGTTATCTACACGGATGGCGGCGGAGTTGGTATCTGCTCGGAGGGACTAGGGATTAACCTGTCACCCCGTCTTCCCGACTTCTGCGGTGTCCTGCAGGCGGAGGTTTCGGCGTGACCAGATACCGATAGTCAGACCGCAATTCGATCCTGACCACATCAAAAACCATCATGAACTGTCGCTTAGCCCTCAAGGAGTTGGGTGGTTTTTTCAATGGTTTCGCGGGTAACTGTGTCGCAGATGAGCTGGCGCGAGAGGGGACAATAGGTGTTGTTGGCGGGGAACGCGTAAACATCAAAATGCCAATCGCATCGTGTAAACTTGTAATTAAAGCCGATGCGGTCGACAGGGTGAATAAAAGATTTAGGGTGCCGACCGACGAAGATGATTTGGCCGGAACTTGACCCTGGCCACTCTGCCATACTGCTCTCGCTTAATAGGAGGCACATAGCAGGGTTGTGTGAGTTATCACAGGACACCACGTCTGGCGGCTCCGTATTTCTCGCAAGGATTATTGCAGAAAGAGTGAGGACGTGGATGAAGAGGAAAGCATTCTCCATCTTCCCTTCACTGTGAGGTGGAAGAAATTTCTGGCCTCCTGGTTTTTTCGGAATCTGGAGAATTTTAAGGATACGAGGGTAATACAGCTCAATCACTAAATCGTCAGCACAGGCTAGTTTGGCGCCTATGTTCAATTAGGGGACTTTGGAGGTATCACAACGGACCCAGAGGTGGTCCATGTGTGCTATGCCGTGTTATGGCAGCCCCTATACCCAACCTAACTTAACCTATGGATGTTTCTGTTGTCTTCCTCCTGCGGTACAGGGCGTGTAATAATAAGCCACAACATCTTCATGCGACCAAATGGGAACAAGAGGTGCATGCTGGCTGGCAACGTGCATCGTCCGAAATGGTTTATGCCAACGAAATGTCAGCCAGGCCACATGGACTACAGTTGACGCGCTATGCCCCACTGGGGTTAGGGCAAATAAGTACGACCATGAAGGAGGGCGCACGCGACGGGGGGTAACTCTAGCTACCGACCAGCGGGTTGTTGCGTAGTAGTAGCATGCCTCTAGTTGCTTGTAAACTGGTTATTAAAGATGGGGCATATGACGGGGCTAGCATCAAGTGGAGCAGTGGCAATACGTGTCCCGGGGCTAGACAGATGTGGCCCAAACTGGATCCCAAACGATCCTCTGGGTTGCTAATGCTAAACAGAAATCATCTAAGAAATGTCAGAGGAGTTTTAACTGGACACTGCCGAATTGGGGAGCATGCCAGGAGACTTCGTCTTCCACATAATGATTTATGCAGGAGCTGTGGGGACGAGGAGGAGAAAGAGGCAAGTACGTCTCACTTTCTGCGTACCTATCATGCAAGTTGCAAGTTTTAGGAAAGACCTTCTGGGCTCCTACTTTTTCACCGATCTGGATGACCTGAAAGAGGTTAGTGTATAACGAACGGTTTGGTGGGCATCCGAAGATACCCGTGGGGACGGAGCCTAAGGTAGCTTAATTGACCGTGAAGATCGGGCTGTGCCATCTGGCGAAGAAAAAGGCTCCTCAACGAGCTAAGCAGCGGCCTATGCTTGCTGTAGCTCAGTTCGGGAGATGTGGGTGGGGTTTTCGCCGCTCGTCGCCCCTGTCCTTTACGTATTAACAAACATTCATAGGCCTGGGGAAGACAACACAAACAGGGCAGGTAAAAATGGGGAATAAAAAAAATGAGGCGATAAGGACGGAATGGTCGGCATATATGGGTATTGGGGTCCAGGTGTAATGGGACCCTCGGCCTCTGGTTTCGTACCACCGACAGATCCTTACTCATCAGGTGCTGCCATTGATCTGCCGGTGGAAGCAGCACTACCATATGGTCCATTGCAGGTGGTGTGGGTCGGCTGCATCGATTCGCTGTGAGCTCTGGCTGGTTTGACGATTGAGTTGGCCTCACGTTGCTGAGTCTAGGGATATCACAACGGATCCAGTGGTGGTCTATGTGTGCTTTTTGTTTCGTAAAGCAGCCCTTTTTAACCTAACCTAACTTTAGCTAAAAAATGAAATCATTAGCCAAAAAAAAGTTACTTAGAGAATTTTAGCCATGGCGTTTTAGCGTTAGGGATAGCGGGAATAGGACCCTGATTCGGTATAAATGTTACAATTCACTGGAGAAAATGAATTACCTTATTTTCAACTTTAAAAACTGTTCAGCGACTTGGATGCGCGCGCAGTTCAGGAAATATTAACCCAAAACCGAAAAAGTGCTAAAAACAACTTCAACTTCGGTACCACAAAGGTTCCTCCAAACCAGCGCGGTAGTGGTACAGTCTTGTACCCCCCCCCCCCCCCCCCCCCCCCCCTTCTCCCTTCAGATTTGATGTCTGACTTTCCCGGGTAGTTTTTGAAGATTTAGGAGGCTTTCTCACGAAACGCACGATACACGAGGTTCTAGTTCTACTGTGTGAAAGCTGCCTGCACTGACAACCAGGCAGTCAAGGAAGGCTCTTTCCTCAAATAAATTCCAATCGAAATTAGTGAAAGAGTGCTTTGATACCATTCAGTGTCTCACAAACACCAATCGGGTCACTTTATGTTGGGTACAAGTACCAGGCCATCAGGGCGTTCATGGTACCGAAGCTCCCGACGAACTCGCTAGACAAGGCTCCTCGGGCCTGATCCTTACTGTGGTCTCTGAGTTGGGCTACAACCAGATCGCTAGTGAGGGAATGGTCTGCCAACGAAAGCCTGCATCACTGGGATACTCTTTCAGCTTTGCATCAGTCCAAAGATCTTATAAGCCCCTACGGTCTTAAAGAAGCCAGCCATCCGGGTAGAGCTAACCTGAGGTTAATTGTTGGTTACCTCACGCGGCACCACAGGGTGAGATATCACCTCAACAAAATGGGTCTGTGCACTGGGACGGAATGCCGACATTGCCTGGAGGACACAGAGTCCGGCGCGGCGGTTGCTCGTTCCAGGTTCTTGTTTCTTGGAGATTCCATTGTGAGCTCTGCTGTCGTTAAGAGCGCTCCTACAAAGAACTTACTGGCCTCTATCAGGCTTTTGAATTAGTTAAGGCTATGGCACAATAGATTTCGTGGTCGCAGTGCTCACCTTTGGGTATTGTAATGAGTCATATTCTGGTCTGGTTGTACTGCTTCCACCGGCAGATGTATGGCAGCACCTGATGAGTAAGGATCTGTAGGTGGTACGAAACCAGAGGCCGAGAGTCCCATTACACCTGGACCCCAATACGAGCGCGAGGGCAAGCGAGCCATCTGCAACCATTCCATCCTTATCGCCTCATTTTTTTTATTCCCCATTTTTACCTCCCTTGTTTGTGTTGTCTTCCCCAGGCCTATGAATTTTTGTTAATACGGAAAGGACAGGGGCAACGAGCGGCGAAAACCCCGCCCACGTCTCCCGAACTGAGCTACAGCAAGCATAGGCCGCTGCTTAGCTCGTTGAGGAGCCTTTTTCTTCGCCAGATGGCACGGCCCGACCTTCACGGTCATTATGCTACCTAAGGCTCCGTCCCCACAAGGGCATTTTAGGATGCCCGCCAAACCGTCCGTTACAGTATCTTAGCCTGCCCTGGGGAAAAAGCAGAAAAGGTCTAGCCCTCTATTCTTGATAAAGCGTTGTGCCGCGGGACAACATTTTTTTCTTGAACCTTGGGGGGGAAGGGGGCCATGAGATCTCTTGTGTGCACATTGTGTGACAATCGTCTGGCGCGGTCTAAGATCAAAAAAGATCCATTCATAGCGCTAGGCCCTATACCTCCTCCTCGGCCCATATGCGTCGTCTTTGATCCTTGCGCGCAATTATTTTCCATGATGTGTGTGCTAACTTTGTCGCCTCTGCTCGTCGTCGTCATCGTTGTCCAACCCTCTCTTTGTCGCATGCGGTTTTTTTTACGATCAGGGGGCGTGCGTGTGATCCAGCACATCAGATCAGAGACTGAAAATTCCGACACTCTGTCGGTCTGGTCCGACAAAAAGCCCCAAAGAAAAAAACACATTTCTGTGCACATATTTCATTGTTTTTTTTTCTTCTCGCGCTCTCAACACACACGCCCACACCCCCTACGGTGGCCGGCTGGCGGAGGCCGGGGCAGAGGGTGAGATGGCTCTGCTGCGCCAACAAAATGAGCCATTAAATCTTCAACGTATCGTAAAATTGCAATTGAACATCGCGTAGTGTACTCACGTTATAGCAGCGAGCAGTAAATCGCAAAATATTTGCATAAAATTAGATCAAAGGATGAATTTTTCAGTCGTTGTCCTACATCCTCCCTCTTCCCGCGCCGAGGGGAGAGCAGAATTCCCTTGCAGTCCGTGCACTGCCGGCCTCATATGACCTGCGGTTGGCATTATCATTCAAGCGCTCATTTAATTTATTTACACAGAAAAATATTTTTTTTTAGAGATAAAAGATACTCGCTACTACACGATGGACTATATGGACCTATTGGCTAGGGGGTGGGGGGTTTGACCTCCCTATAGGTCCGTCCACTGCGGTTCGCATCATCATTCGAGCATTCGCTCTTCTCTTTCTCTCCACCAATCTCTGTTTGGCCTCGCCAAATATAAATGAATCAATCTATAGATGAAGCGAACAGAAGATAGAACAAAAAAATAAAATAAACAGAACAGAGCAGAGCAGCGCAAACAAATGGAGTACACTCGTTGATTTGTTGTACAACTTGACCACACTTTCAGATTGATTGGCTATCCGGTTTCCGGCCAATTAATACTCAATATATAGATAGAGAGAGAGACGACCCATTCATCCCCCCCCCTTCTCTCGGATTTTCACGTGCTGCCATTAACCGCATCACACACACCCGCATCCACACAAGCCCACAATTTGACTAATTGTTATTGGCTAAATGGGCCTTTTGTCACTCTCAAGATTCTTGTAAATTGAATTGAAAATGATTTTTCGGTTTTTTTGGTTTCTCTTTTTTTTTTTTGCTATAAGCACAGGCAGATACACACGGCACGGGGGATAAGAGTTGAGATCGCTCTGGTGGTGAGGAGAAGGGGAGTCATGGACATATTACTTTCAGCCTTTTCAAATTGAATTGTTACAGTTTTGAGTTGAAAAAATGGCTTTTCATTTTAAGTAATATTTGAGGTTAGAACTGGGATCTTATTATAGAGGTTATGTTTTGACAGGTGACAGCTTTCAATGTCAATTTACACTCATCGTGTTGTGCTCGACGGTAGCCCAACACTTAGTTGAAGTGCAATCAAGTCGAACTGTCTAGCTGCCCTCCAAACATATGGGACCGCTGCTAGGAATGTCGAACTCCGGTGAGTTTTGGGAAACACAGCGGGGTTCTGGGTAACGAAATCACAAACGGACTAGTTAAACAGGGGGCTAGGCTAGTCCGAGACCAAGGGACAGCTGAAGAGCTGCCGATGCCAATACAAACATGTGTAACGGACGGTTTGGTGGGCATCCGAAGAAGCCAGTGGGGACGGAGCCTTAGGTAGCATAATGACCGTGAAGGTCGGGCCGTGCCATCTGGCGAAGAAAAAGGCCCCTCAACGAGCTAGGCAACTGCCTATGCTTGATGTAGCTCAGTTCGGGAGATGTGGGCGGGGTTTTCACCGCTCGTTGCCCCTGTCCTTTCCGTATTAACAAAAATTCATAGGCCTGGGGAAGACAACACAAACAGGGGAGGTAAAAACGGGGAATGAAAAAAACAGTCGATAAGGATGGAATGGTTGGCGGACGGATCTGGGTCCGGGTGTAATGGGACCCTCGGCCTCTGGTTTCGTACCACCAACAGATCACTACTCATCAGGTGCTGCTTCGATCTGCCGGTGGGAGCAGCACTACCAGGCCATAATATGGTTCATTACAGGTGGTTCATTACAATGTCCTGCCTGTTGTAGATGTTGTAGTTTGACGATTCTCGAAACTTCCAGCTCAGCGTACAGTTCGTACAGCTCATATGGTTGTACCGCGGATACGCCATCCATTTCGACCGCAAAATGCTCCGAAAATTCGCCCCGAAAGACCTTTCGTTCAAATGTGTTTAGCATGTTTTCGGAGGCTTGAGTTAGGGTCCACAGGTTTCGCAGCCATACCATGGCTCAGCTTGGTATTTCTGCGCCCATGCTAGGGTCAGATAAAACAAAAAAGGAAAACCGGACATTCAAGAATCCGGGAAAACTATTGTCACTCGCCGGCCGGGCCTCGTTTTACACCGAAATCCACTCAAGTTGGACACGTGTGTACGCGCGCGACACGTGTCAAACGTCACAAAAAAACGGGAAAAAAAACTCGTCCGCCCTCTCGAATATTTATTTATTATATTTGAAAACATCATTGCCCGCGCCGCGAATTACGTCAAACCACTTTTCATAATTCCAATTTATTATACAACGCACACACGACACGACATTATCCTTTTGTCTTCGTTGCCGTCGTCCTTGTGTGTCCTTGACTTTGCGTTGTGACGAGGGGGCAGGGTGGGGGGTGGAGGTCCTGCCCGATCCGCGGTCTGCAATCTGTTGACTTGGAACGGATATACATATAATGCAATCATCGACAAGCGCGTCTTTTTGATTCCAATCTTTTGGCTAATGTCACATTTAATAGATTTACTTAACCTCACACGGGGACGGGACTACAACAACAACAAAAAGCAGGAAGTGAGTTCAAGAAGGGTGAGGGAGGAGGAGGTTGTACATGTGAATCCTGAAAAAAGGGGTAAAAGCCAATATATGTATGTGCGAGAGCGATTACTTTATTGGGAATTTACATTTCATTCCAATTAGCCTAATTGAACACGTGACGACAACGGCGACGCGACGCGACGAGGACACATTCTTGTGGCTTGTTGTGCAAGCTTATTCTTGATTGACGATTGACACCTTCATCTTATCGACTTTGTGACAATTCTTTCTCTAACTGAATTGGAAACGGCCGATTTTCTTGTAGATCTTAAATACATGTATTTCGAGAGCAACTTACTCACTTCCCACCTGTGCGTGCACTGACGTTTGATTGGTGTCTTTTTTCTCTGTCATCACCTGAACTGCATTATCAGCATCGGGGCGCGTTTGTAAGATTAACACGTGCATTTGTGTGCACATGTTGCACGCACTTTCGGATGGTAATATTCAAATTTAAAATGTGAAATCAAATGTGTTAGAGACCTAAACCTAAATCAAAAGCTAATTTCACGAAATTGAGAGGGAAATGTCTAATGTGAGTGTGTGTCAATTGGGGAGAAGGGGGTTTAGGGACTTCTCGAATTTCCCAAAAATTGAAATTCGTCCCGACGTGCCAGGTAGGGAGAAATTCCATCTTGAAAGGCCGGGCGGCACGAATGGGATTGAAATAGGAGCCAATTCTGCATAGTCCGTGTATCTCTGACCCTCATGGTCAGATCCGACAAGTGATTGATTGATATCTGATTGATTGTGTATGTGTTGTGGAATTTCGGTTGGCTTGGCATTTGCAAACTCAACTCAACCTCACCTTTTTGTCGTCCTCCCTCTTTTGCCTATGTCTAGAATCGTTCGAAATAAGGCGGCGGAAAAAGCCAAACATGTTCACCATCAACAACAACAACAAACCACATCGACCACGAGTAGTACGAGCGGTGGTGCGGATGCAAGCGGACGTGGTGGTAATAATGCCGGACCGGGAAGTAATAGCGGAACGGGAGGTATGTATGAGATGAAATATTGCACACAATAAATTGCCCCCCTTCCCCCTGTTGTGTTGGATTTTACTTAATTTTCTTTTTCTTTTTGTCTCATTTTTCATCAAGTCATAACCCATGCACCGGCCGTGTCACAACAACAGCAGCAACAGCAACAACAAAATCCTCAACAACCAACCGGTCATGTGCCGGCGCCCGGTTCAAATCCAGGTGGCGCCGGTAGCGGTGCCGGTGGTGCTGGCGGCGGCGTCGGCGCCGGCGGCGGTGGTGGTACAAATAACACCGATAGCGGTGGCGGTAATGTAACGAGCGAACATCGAGCCACGGGCTATAGTATAAATGGCATACTAGGCATTCAACACACCGATCCAAATGGCAATAGTATCAAACGGAAACGAATTGACGATCACGGTAAGTGTCACGGATATATGTACTTATATAATGGGTGCGTTTCTGCAAACGAATCAGAGTTTGACATTTCTCGAATTCTCCTCCATATGATTTCCCCTCCGTCAAAATTTGTACTCTCTCTCTAATTGCCTTGACCCCTCCAGGGGCATGGGCGCGTCAACATCTCTAGCATTTCTATGCCTTGTTGACGTTTCAATAGCATATCTACTTTTCGGAAGTGCAGTTGCTAGCATGCACCTCCTATCCGCGCCGTCTTTATACTGACAAGCTCGGAGCACTGTGAGAGTCCTATTAGTACTCACAGGCAGTTTTTGATCACGCCGAGATTTGATCTCCGAGCTCTAGATTAGTATCGTAGAGCGGTGACCGAGCGATCACGGCCACCGAGGGCGACCTCCGGTAAAATTTGTACTGACAACTGTCAATTTTCGAATCTGAAAATGTTCCCCTCCGGATCGGAATACTTTTCAGATTCGGCGGGGAAAGCATATGGAGGAGAATTCGAGAAATGTCAAACTCTGATTCGTTCTCAGGAACACGCAGCTAATGACAAATTAGATCAACGAATCAGCATCATCAAAATCGGATCGGCTGTCGGAATTTTACAAAAGAAACTGAAAAATCCGTAAAGCTCAACGCTCAGCGGGTTGTCAGGTGACAATCTGAAGAGCGTGTAGGGCTGAAAATTTGGACCGAAGCCGATGATATTGTTTGATGGACTTTTAGCTTTAATATTTCTCGTTTCATTTTTACCGGAAAATTTTAGATCAAAACGTCGGCACACTATTCTAAAATGTCACGAAATCATCGTTGTTGGCCGACTCGCAGTGACGTAGTCAGGGGAGGGGTCCAGGGGGTCCGGCGGGCTACTGTCCTCTACCACGGTCATGTTTTATATCTAAAGATTGCCTCTCAGATGAAATGTTCAGTTAGAGCGCTACCGATAATTCTGATCTTATTCTGGCTGATCTGTAACAGTAAAAAAAATTCCTCAAAGACAGTTGACAGTGCACATTCAACTTTTGAAGCGTTTTCTATTGGCACATAGTGGGATCTCGTGAAAGGGCTCCGAATCACAGGAGGGAGTGTTCGAGTCTGTCCTTAGAGAAAGAGGGCAGTGAGTCCGATAGGTCTACAAGCACCGCGACCAGGAGAGGTCTATTTTGATATATAGCCCATATAGTCTAGTGTGGCGCTCCCTGGAGCGCTGTGGAAATACAATACTACTACTACTACTCAATTGCCCTAACCCCTTGTGGGGCATAGCGCGTCAACTGTTCCATGTGGCCCAGAGCGAAGGCGACCGGTAAGCCCCAGGAAAAGGGTTTTACTTTATGAGAATTGATTCTTATATAATTGTAACCTTCTTCAGCAGGCTCACGCGCTTCGCGCGCACCTCGCCTTCATAGTTTTCAGCAGCGCTGCCTTGTCCTTGAGAGCCATTGAGAGGATCAAGGGGTTCCTCTAGGATTCAAAAACTTCATCAACGCCCACATTTCGAATCTAGCGCGCGGTGAACCCCAGAAAAAGGGTTTTAACTTAATGAGAATCGTTTCTTATATAATTGTAACTTTTTTCAGTCGGCTCACCGCGCGCTTCGCGCGCACCTCGCCTCCATGTATTTTGGCAGCGCTCCAAGGACCGCTGCCTGGTCCTTGTGGACCGTTAAGAGGATGAAAGGCTTCCTCGAGGATGAAGGGCTTCCTCGAGAATGAAGGGCTTCCTCGAGGATGAAGGGCTTCCTCGTGGATGAAGGGCTTCCTCTCGAGGATGAAGGGCTTCCTCGAGAATGAAGGGCTTCCTCGAGGATGAAGGGCGTCCTCGAGGATGAAGGGCTTCCTCGAAGATGAAGGGCTTCCTCGAGGATGAAGGGCTTCCTCGAGAATGAAGGGCTTCCTCGAGAATTAAAAAAAAAAACTTCATCAGCGCCCAGATCTAGGATGAAGCAGCGAAAAATGCGTCTTGATTGATGAAAGAGGCGACATACCTCCCAGTGGAGGGAACAAGGAAATATATGAAAGCGAGGTGCGCGCGAAGCGCGCGGTGAGCCCGAGGAAAATGGTTTCAACTTTATGAGAATCGTTTCTTATAAAATTGAAACCTTTTTTAGTCGCCTCACCGCGCGCTTCACGCGCACCTCGCCTTAATGTTTTTCAGCAGCGCTCCAAGGAGCGCTGCCTGGTCTTCGTAAACCATTGAGAGGATGAAGGGCTCTCTCGAGGATTAAAAAACTTTATCAACGCCCACATCTCGGATCAAGCAGTGAAAAATGCATCTCGATTGATGAATGGGGTCGCTACCCCTGCCACTAGGTATTCAAGAACAATGCAGCGCTCCTTGGAGCGCTGCTGAAATATATTAAGGCGAGGTGCGCGCGAAGCGCGCGGTGAGCCCGAGGAAAATGGTTTCAACTTTATGAGAATCGTCTCTTATAAAATTGAAACCTTTTTAAGTTGCCTCACCTCGTCTTAATGTATTCTAGCAGCGCTCTAAGGCGGGCTGCCTGGTCCTTGAGGGCCGTTGAAAGGATAAAGGATCCTCTAGGATTCAGAAACTTCGTCAACCACCATATCTAGGATCAAGCGGCGAAAGATGCCTCTGGATTGATGAAAGGTGCATTCCACCTCCCACTAGGGGAACATGGGCAAGGCAGCGCTCCGTGGAGCGCCACTGAAACGTGTGAAGGCGCGCGGTGAGCGCCAGGAAAAGGGTTTTAACTTTATAAGAATTGTTTCTTATATAATTGTTTCGGCCACGGGGATCAAGTTTGATCTTGCCAACAAAGTTGCACAACTGTCTAAATTGAAGTGAGGCGATTTCACTCACATCAGGGAAGAGATCTCCTAGGTATTCTAGGCGACGACGAAAAAGGGCCTCACATTCGCATGGGATGTGCTGTAATGTCTCATCATCGGTTTCGCAAAAGCGACAGCTGACGTCAGTGAAAATACCTCAGGATCGCGTGCCCCGTGAGATGGCCGCAAATGATTCTTACCCTGTTCCTGCTTAGGTTTAGCCAGTTCTAGGGTGCGTTTGCGTGAGTGGCCTGAAATGAACAGTTTGGACTATCCCAGGCCAGGGAGACTCTCCCAGTACGCGACGGTATCTATTCCTGCGCCTGTTCCCCTATATGAGTTTTAACCCTGCATAGGGGTATACCACAAAAGGGTTCAGGCCCAATAAATGGGGTGGCAGATCCTTTCCTAGTCCAACTCATCGGCAATCTCATTTCCTGAGACGCCAACGTGGCCAGGGACCCAGTAGGTTAGGTTAGGTTAAGGGGCTGCCATGATACAACACAGCACACTTAGACCTCTCATGGGTCTATTGTGATACCACCAGTAACAAAACACCTCTCTAAGAAACCTAGGTTCCGAGCCAGGCTGTGCTATAGCGATTGAGCTGTATCACACTCATATCCTTGAGATCGTCCATGTCAAAGTAGAACCAAGAGCCCAGGAATTTCTTCCTCCTGATGGCCAGTGCCGGACAGCGGCATAGAAGGGACCCAGTATATTGTGACTTTATTGTGCAAACCAAGTCTCTGCAAAACCTCATAGCAATCAAGTACTGACCTAGATGTCAGTACTGGGTTATTGAGAGCCTTGACAACAGCCTGCCTATCAGTGAAGATTGCAATATTACTTCCATGGTAGCAGGCACTAGCACAGGTCCGAATCGCATGGATTTCAGCTTGGAAGACCGTCGGGTGATTTCACATGGGCAATGAGAGTCTCAGAGGGGGGGGGCCTAAAATTGCTGCTCCGATACAGTCTTGGAGCCATCAGTAAACCAGTTGATAGTATACGGGGGAGTGACAAGTGCCCCAGATTCCATTCTTGTTGATTCCAAATTACGGTAGAGAAGAGTCGGTTGAAGCGTAGCTCCCTCGTTAAGTGATCACATGGCATACTTAGCACTAGCGGCGTAGCTAAGGGGGAGCCGTTGCTCCGAGCGCAATGGCTGGGGGGGGGGGGGGGGGGGGCGTCAAAACGCCATCCACGGACTAACTTTTTCTTCCCTCTGTTTGAATATTAATTCATACTGAAGTTTTGCACCGGGCGCTAAATACTTTAGCTACGCCACTGCTTAGCACATTGACCTCACGGAGCCATTTATTCTCCTCTGAATTCAGTTTATGCGAGATTTGATTGGCTCTAAGCCGCGCTATTGCTAATTCAGCCTTCGCTTTCAGATGAATATGTAGTGGAGGGAGATCGAGAAGTGCCTCAAGGGCGGCAGTCGGGCAGCTGCTAATGGCACCCGTTCCAGTGAGGCAGGTGAGCCCTCCTGAGTGCTCGATTTCTTCCCCCAGATGACAGCTCCATAGTCAATTATGGGTATGACAATCGCCTTGTAGATCCAGAGAGCTATTCGAGGGCTTGTTCCCCATGCCTTCCCCACGAATTGTCTGCAGATCCAGAGGGCTCTGGTGGCCTTATCGGAGATAGTCTTCAGGTGTTGCGTCCGGAGAGTAACACCCAGGTATTTTACGGAATCGACCAGAAGTACTTGAGAGTTACATGGGTAGGACATCTCATCAATCGTAAAGTTCGTTTTCTTGTGAAGGGTACAACAGCTGCCTTGGAGGGACCATACATTAAGGGCTGTTTGAAGGATATATATAAGGACTTGCTCGAATTTTCCCTTAACAGTGATCACACTAGATGGTCAGCAAATCCTGTGTTGAATAACCCATGGCGGTGAGTTTCCTCATCAAGCTGTCTACTGCGGTACACCATTGAATAGGAGAAGGTACGCCTCTTAGTGGGCAGCCTCGAGTGACGATTGCTGTTAACGTAGAGTCCCCAATCTCGGTGATGGCCCATCTGGATGATAACATCCTTTTGACCCAGGTTATGGTGGTAACGTCAGCTCCGTTCGCATTTAGCGCAGAGTTAATGAAAGAGAAGGATGTGTTGTCCAAGGCTCTTTCGATATCGATGAAGCCACATACGACAGTCTCCTTGCCTGTCACAGCTGATTCGATTTCTCCTACCAGCCGTGTGTACAATGTCAACCGCAGTGCTTGGGCAATGCGTTTTTGTCCACTCTAAGGGAAAAAGGGTGCGATGTGCAGTCAACCTTAACTACACCTGATAGATCGAAAAAAAACCTAATATGTAAGATACCAAGATTTCTTGCCCCGACTGTCTGGCCCCCTCTCCTAAACCAAATCCTAGCTACGTCACTGGCCGTTTGTTTTCTTTTTTTTTACTTCCAAACTAGGCGGGCCAGCACTGACGTCACTGTTATGATGCATAGACCGATTATGCGATGGCTTAAAGAAAATCCTTTTAAGTCACATGTTGATGCGATGGGATTTCGATATCCCTCGACCCCTCTTCCGCGCGCCCCAATTGACAATTTATGATTTTTCATTGAGACAAATGTTGTCGCTACTACGACAACGGCCGGCGCTGGCGGCGGCGGCAGCGGCGACCATTAACTCAACCAAAATACAAAACAAAAAACGGAAATCGAGTCATTTCGGGATCCGGCGAATTCGCAGAGACACGTGTGGTTGATCCACTCACTTAATTTTTTTTTGTGTTCCCTCCCTGTCCACATCTTATGTCTGTCTGTATCCTTGTGCGACGATAATCCCTCAATTTGATAGAGTCGATGCTGCACAAGGACATGTATGGGTATCCTGCGTGGTGTTCTGCTCGAACGTAACGAATCTCGGCACACTCCCGACGGCGGCGGCTTGAAATTCCAGCAGAATATCCTGTGTGAATAAATCGGCCCGGTCGGCGGCAGCCTGACCTGTCGTCCTGGAGCTCCGATGAGGCACGGGTTGGCTCGGCGGGATGACGGTAAAGTAGTAACCCCTTTTTTTCATCTTTCGATTCACACGAGGGTAAGTAACTATGGCGCACTCTTCACCCGCCGACTAGTCCTCGTGTGTATATCCTTTCGCGTGCGGGGGTGTGTGTTTGCTATATTTGCCTCAATATTACCCTTGGCTTACCCTTGGCACTGGCAAGGATATTGTATAATCCCGATAAGTGCACATTACTTACAATAAAATGCGTGAATTGGGTGACTTAGTGGTTGACGACAATGACGATAAGGACGACAACAACAACGTCGACCGGAATTGAGTTGCAGGATACATCGGCGACGTACAACAGCAAACGAGGACTCGTTTCACCCGCTCTCGGGTATGTGGTGTCGAGTCGCGAGATGCTCTGAATGCGTGCGTATGTCCTGAATGTTACAAAACATTCGTCATCCGGTCACGTGGCTCTTTAAGTCCTTGTTGAAAGGCAGAAACAAAAAAAAAGTACAACAGCGCGCACAAAAGCCCCAAATATGGATGATACGAAAAGTGGATTATGTTCAATTTATTACGGAAGTTGAGAGTGGCTCGGGTGAGGGAGGGGGTGGAAAAAAAAGGACATGGCAGGAGGAAGAGAGTGCAACAGTGCGCTCCGATCAATTTACCATCTTACGTATTCGATTTATGCATTTCGCAAGCGTGTGCTTGAATTCGTTACGGTTTCGTGACGAAATGAGCCATGGGCAGAGTTCATGTACACACGGTGCGTTTTATACTCTGACACGAACTTTCGGAGCTTTAACTTGAAATCGTGGTGGCAATGTCGCAATCGTAAGACTTCACGCATTATGGCGACCAACCAACCGTTGGTTAAGCTGGCGGTAGAACCCCCAAAAGACCGATACCCAATTAGCGCTGGTACGCGCCGTTTTGATTTCACAAACCTCACAAGACGAAAACCGATGCTTTTAAGTCTTTCAAAAGGGTCAGGCGGGGTATTTCCTCAAATCCACTCTGTGGCATTTAGGAAATGAAGTATCTTGCCTGTTCCCAAAGAGGAGATCTCGGTTATGTCTGTAAGAAAGTGTAATGGACGGTTTGGTGGGCATCCGAAGATGCCCGTGGGGACGGAGCCTAGGTAGCATAAAGACCGTACAGGTCGGGCCGTGTCATCTGGCGAAGAAAAAGGCACCTCAACGAGCTAAGCAGCGGCCTATGCTTGCTGTAGCTCAGTTCGGGAGATGTGGGCGGGGTTTTCGCCGCTCGTTGCCCCTGTCCTTTACGTATTAACAAAAATTCATAGGCCTGGGGAAGACAACACAAACAGGGGACGTAAAAATGGGGAATAAAAAAAAATAGTCGATAAGGATGGAATGGTTGGCGGACGGATCAGACGCACATGCGATCGCACCTGGGTCCAGGTGTAATGGGACCCTCGGCCTCTGGTTTCGTACCACCAACAAATCACTACTCATCACGTGCTGCTTCGATCTGCAGGTGGGAGCAGCACTACCAGACCATAATATGGTTCGTTACAGGTGGTTCATTACAAAAGGTACTGCCGCGCCCTAGCCAGTGCCGGACATTTACAAAGAAAGTATAAAAGAGACTCCTTCTCCCCACTGTCCTTGCAACTAAAATACAACAGACAGCACTCGTTGTAGAGAATACCAAGTCTGGCTGCGTGCGTTCTTCTGGGATTCCTTAACGGCTTCGGCTGCCTCACCTCGAGATTCAACGCAAAGAGAATCCAGCTGTGATCCGAGAAAGACTTCAGACTGAAGACCTCCCAGTCCTCAACGCTAAAGTTTACACTGTTGGTGATCAAAGTGACATGCAGAGCCTCCTCCCCCGGAAATTGTCCGTACCTGGGAATGTGAAGGTTAGTGTACTTCCCCTCTTACACACTACAAGGATGTTATCAAGGATATATTCAAAAAGTGACTCACATCCTTTGTTTGTCGTGGTACTTTCCCACAAGGTGTGTCTGGCGTTCGCAACCCCCACCTACGAGTACGCTTGATTTCATTGCCGCCACTTCCTTGGTTAGAAGAAGTACATAATTCTTCGCTGGGTGCTGTTTTATCGTGGGCCGAGGAAATTTAAATAGCCCTTCCATCAGCTGTTTCCACGTTTACAACCGGTCGGATGTACTGAAACCAGAAAGACACACAGAAAGGCGTTGATGTGTTTCTGTGCTAAAATACAGCTTCTAGGCCTTACCAGGTCACTACTAGTGTAAAATAAATTGTAATTGTCGCAATCAAGGCCCTGAACCTTAAGGTCCCTTGTTCATGGTTCTTATATAAGTCCAATGTCAATATCCTCCTCCCCTAGGAGAATTTGCAGATTGTCCGCGGCACACCTAGCGCGATTTAGGTTAATCTGCACAAACTTCAACATTGGGCCCCAGGTGTTTTCTCCCTCCTCATCGAGGCTGAGGCTCATCTAGCATCTCCTTTGCATTCTGCAGTAGATCGGCTTCCTATCCCGAGGAGCGGAACACTTTTACTTTGGCATTTCTGATGCCAAAACGGAGTCTGTAACCTGCTCTTTCAAGCGGCTCCAAACTTTCCTCATTTATGAGGAGGAGAAAAAATGAGGGGTTCCTCAACCTTGGGGATCTCCCAGTTCCCCATGGTTATTACAGGGTATGCGGAGACAATGCAGAAGCTTTTTGCGATCCCCGTCTACCATGGGCAACGAAATCGGCGCTTTCAGTCTCTCTGGAATGTCCGAAGCTGGGATGAGCAGGAGCTTAAGCTTCATGCCCTCCCATGCGTCCTTAGGAAATCAATAGAGAATCGATCCTCACACTTATTACTCGCTAGCCTCTAATGTTCATACTGCTGTCAAAGCAAGGCAGTCGCTCCCCCTCTATTACCAGTAGCAGGAGAGGCGGGGCACTTCAAAGATAGCCCATATGGTCACCGCAGTATTAGGCTGCCATCTATTAATACTGACTATATGAAACCACAAGTAGGTTTCAACACAAACTTCGAGGTCAATATACAGGATAGGGAGCAGATCCTGGTAGTTGATCATGGACGCAGAAAGGCGTTGAACCTCTACACGGATGGCTCCAAGATGGAAGCCGGAGTTGGTGCAGCAGTCTATTCGTCGGAACTTCCACGCAACCTTTCCTACAGACTGCCGAATGAGTGCAGCATTTTCCAGGGGCGGAGGTGCTTACGATCCAAAAGGCAGTTGAGGTGATGATATCATCCCGGAAAAAGGGTGGAATCGTCATACACTTGGACAGTCAAGCAGCACTAAAGGCGCTACAGTCCGTCAGTGCATAACTGCCTAACAGCTCTCAGATCAGCTAGGACCCTGAAACTCTGGTGGATTCCGGGCCATAGCGGGGTTCTAGATAACGAAATAGCCAAACAGGGGCCTATCCTCGAACGAGGGGCAGCCCAAGAGCTGCCGACGCCAATACAAACATGCAAGAACATGATGGACGACAGAATGCGCGAAAAGGCCAAAGCTAACTGGCTTAACACAAACGACTCCAGACTAACGAAAATATTCTGGAATTCTTATGACAAAAGGAAAACTAAAAGCCTCTTGGGACTGCCCAGAAGTCAGTGTGCACTATTAGTGGGCATACTAACGGGCCACTGTCTGATAGGAGAACACGCCCACAGACTAAAGCTAATAACCAGCGATGGCTGCAGGAATTGCCAAGTACCAAACACGAAAGAAACTCTAAAGCACCTTCTATGCAAATGTCCTGCACTCGCTAGAAGGAGATTGAAGTGCCTAGGAGCTCACTTCTTCAACGATCTTGAAGGAGTCGCAGGACTCAGTTGGAGAAGACTCTTGAGCTACGCCAATGAGTCAGGTTCTTCTGTTAGGGGCCAGCAACGACACGGGATGAGTACCTGATATATGTGGTATGGCTATGATCCTCAGCGGTCTATGCCACCCTACCTAACCTACCAGTAGCAGGTAATCCGTCACTAACTCCGATAAATTCGCTTCAACCACGACCCGGGCTTCGGTCGCTAGCTTATACCATCCCTTGGTGAGTTCATCCAGAAGCGCGACAGAGAGGTGATCCTTAACTACTTCACTGTAGGCCCTGGTAGTCGTTGTACAATATAATGGCTAGCGGAGGACTCGCCCGATGCCCTCCCTCGTCGCTCTGGTTCGTTTGCCAGCGTGATCCGTCTCATCCTCATCTCCCTATGCGTCTCAAGTTCTACCTGTTGACTTTGCTTCGATTCAAGGTGGCGCTTATAATCGTCTACCACAGCTTGGTATCTACGCCTGTCTTCCTCGCTTCCCGCTCGTGAATAGTACCCGACTGCGCGCGTTCTTCGCAATCCCGTTCAAAGCGAACATTTCCGCTTTAGGATCGTGGGCAAGACGTTTCGACTCTTTGGAATGATCGGAATTGCGGGTTCATCTAACGAACTGTCGAATGAAGGGTGAGGACTGTCTTAGACAAAATCCCAACCGATCCCGGTCAAAATTCAATTGAGCGCTTGAAACGTTCTTTTTCATGAAAATAACGGAAAATTTTAAATTGGAAATTGCCGTTAAAAATCATAAAACCAATTCCAGTAAATTGAGTGAAACTTTCGGCCCACTCGTTTTTCAAAATCGCACGCGAAAAGTACCTTGTTTGTCATCGCGTCCCTGAATCCATGTGATTCGTGAGTTTTAAACGCGTTTTCCGCCAAAATAACGGGAAATATTTCATCGAAAATTACCGTAAAAATCTGAAATCTAACTGAATTCACTTCGTCTAGCCAATTGAGTGGAATTCTCGGCGGACTTCATTGTCCAAACGGTCGAAAAAAGAGCCCCGAACGACGTCTGTCTTTTTAGGTCCGAAAATCATCGAAATAACGGTACTTTTTCTTGATAAATCCGCTATTTAATTGGCAATCCCACACAATGTTGTTGTTCCAAAATTTATTCAACACTTTTTTTTGAACTATTGTAGAACACATGCATACAATGGGCCAACTATAATCGACTGCAGTCGAAATTCAATCTCAGCTCGCTTGTCATTCCGGGGTGTTCGAAATGTTCTTTTCTCGAAAATAACGGGACATTTTTCAACAAAAATTGCCGCAGAGATCTCAAAGCCAATTGAATTTACTTCGTCCGGCAAATTGAGTGGAATTTCTGGACGATTTGGTTGTCAAAATCGGTGAAAGTCAGCGCGACATTGTCTCAGTCCTTGTTATGCATGTGATTGAAACGATCTTTTGTCGAAAATAACGGGGAATTTTTCAGCGAAAATTGTCGTAAATATTTACAAACTAATGGAATTTACTTCGTCCAGCAAATTGAGTGGAATTTTCGGACGATTTGGTTGTCAAAATTGACGAAGAATATTCCGTTTGTCAGCGTTTGTCTCCGTCCTGGCTATGCACATGTGATTGAAACGGTCTTTTGTTGAAAATAACGGGAAATTTTTCAGCAAAAATTACCGTTAGGATCTCAAAGCTAACTGAATTGACTTCATCTAGCAAATTGAGTGGAATTTTCGGACCATTTGGTTGTCAAATTCGGCGTAGAATATCTTGTTTGGTAGCGTTTGCGTTTTAAATGTTCTTTACCCCCAAAAAAAAAAAGGGGAAATTCAAATAAAACATATATATGTTAAGAACCCAACCACCGTTATGCAAAAAATTCTCTCTAAATGCAATGTAGAAGAATTCTCTTCTAATATTCGCGAAGCGCAGGAATGTTCACATCCGTAAAATCAACCGTCCGTGCTCCAACGGTCATCTCTCCGATAGTAAAAGCAAAAACGAACATTCCTGCGTTACACGAATATTAGGAGAATTCTCTTTATTGCATTTAGAGCGAATTTTCACCACACTCAAGTAATTTCCACTTTAGGAATTACAAATCCTTCCTGTGTGTAGGTTCTAGGTTCTTCCCACCCAAAGCAGGAAATGAATCAACACGGGCTTAAGGAATTTTGAAAATTCTCTCTAAATGGAAAATATAGAGAGAATTCTCCTTATAGAGATAGAGAGATAATGACTCTTCCTTCTCGCAAACTCGGACTTAGGCTTTTTCGAGTACGATCTTTTAACGTAACGTTCCCCACCGGGCGTTACTCTCGACGTGGTAGGTTTCGGTGATACAGGCGTGCTGTGGCTCAGCCGCTCCGGAACCTTCCAATCCCCAGACTTGGTTCCCCATGCGCTGCCCTTGTAAGTCCCCGACTAGGAACCAGAAGTTCCTCCCCTCAACACGGTCCCACCTGGATCCATATTTGTTTTGGATGTGGCTACCGTTTAGCCGTGCCTGAGCTGCTGAAGGCGTCCATACGAAATGAGACACAAATGCAGGCGACCGGGTTGCTCGCATTGTCTTGTTCTTCTCCGCTTCCAAACCTATGGGCTAAAAGTATAGTCGTTGCACTGGACGGTGTAAAAAAAAAAAAATGTTGAAAGTAGCATTGTAGCGTTCTGCACTTACAATGCTGCTTTGCACATTTTCAAGAGCAACACGAGTGCAATTATAGCTTCCCATTAGCTGAATTTATCATAAAACTCAAGCCCACAGCCTGAGCCCCCCCTCTCTTTCACTTAAAACCGATGGAGGGAGGCATGGTAATAAGTAAAAAAAAAAACTTTCATACCCGGACATAATTCGGAAGCGGATGTTGGCTCTTTTCATAATCGGATATGCCGCCGCGTATATCATTTAAAATGTGACTCGTTGTCTCTTACTCTCGAAGACATCATGTTGCGGCCTGAGAGGGAGAAAGAGAGTCAGAGAGAGAGAGCCGGGCTCGGGTTGAAAAACTTGCAGCAGCAAGCCGGAAAAAATGAACGAATGAAGGAAGGAAATGTACATTTCCCATTTTGTGTTGACTCTCGACTTGACTCGACCGCGCCTCGTCCCAATGACCATAACTCTTTGACAGGGAAACCAGGAAAAAAAAACCGGCGAAAAAAAGGACGACGACAACAACAACAGTCGAGAGTCATCCGTAAAGCAGCATATGACCCCTGGCAAAACAGCAAACCGAGGCTAGAGAAGATAAGCCGCAAATCTCTCCCCCGCTCGCTCGCATCCAAATCAGGACACTTTGGATGTGCAAAACTACTTTGGTCCTTGGTTTTTGGTCCGCTTCTCATGCTGCTCATTATGGTCGTGCCGGACGCGACTCGAGGCAGATGAAGTGGTGGGGCGAGGTCGAGGCGAAGTCCTCTGACTGGACCGAGTCACGTCCGCCGAAGAAGTGTCTCTCCCTTGCCTTTTGGTCCATATTCATAAATCACCAGACTCGACTATCCTTTGGCTCCCCGTCTGTTCCCTTCGTCGCGCGTTTGGGCAATAACTGTCCTTGACGGTAAAACATTTTGCTTTCATATTTCAGCTCCGGATAAAAACCAATTGGATGGGGTTCCTATTATAGGGCTAGCACCATTGGAGGGTGGCCTAGAGAAGTCGGCAAGCTTATGTTCGTCGTCGTCGTCGATGAAGAAATAAAACAGACGTCCCGTGGCAGCACTAGCAGCAGGGCGGGATATAGCAATCGTAAAACCTTACATCGGCCAACAGGATTCTCGAACAGAGTGTCCTTTGGAATCGCATCGTCCCCCCGTGTCATTACGAGCTCTGCGTGTACACACACAGGAGCGAGTCTGCGGAATGGGAATGTATGTTTTGCGGCCACACCCCCCTAGTTGCTTGGTTGGCGCGCGTGTGACGAGGGTCGTGCGGGGCGTGCGCGCGTAGAGAGGGGCGGAATGGATGGGGGGAGGCGAAAAATCAAAAAAGATTTCAAAAATGGACGTTGTCATATTTTCACAGGTGTGTGCTTTCGTAAGACAAGAAATCAAGTCATTTGTCCTTAGTCCAAGTCCAAGTCCACCCCCCATGTAGTTCGGCCCCAGAGAGAGAGACCCCCCTCGCGGATCCAATTAGATCCAGTCGAGCCATATGCTAGCACAGAGTGTATTCCCCCGAAACGCGTTTATTATATAATGAAACCTAATCGACATACTACTAGTGGATAATTGTTTGTCGAGCCACGCTCGACACATATGTTTATCGACATACATCGATTAAATGATAACGGACGACCACGCGACCGACACAGAGACAAACACCAGATTTTAGGCGCGAAATTAATCGAATGAGTGGCGTAATTTGATTTTTTCGTTTGGGGGTTTTTCTCGAAACAGAAGAGATCGATATGGGCCATCTGGTGCTATTTGGGAGCGACAGAAATCGATGAACAAGTTCTTTGGTAATTACACGTGTCGAATCTCAATGATACCCGGAGGGGAGGGGAGGGGCGGGGCGGGTGTTCAGGAGCGTCCAAGCTGTTCAGAACGGCTGACTTGTTCCCACACCAGCAGCAAGCTGTTCGGCAAGAATGTCCAAAGAAGGTTTAGCAGAGCTTCAAGGGCGTTTTTAGAGCTCGCGTGATGGCGACACAAGCCAGCCATTGAACTTTCTCCAACAAGCCTCTGTAAGATGCGGTTCTAAGCGCCGTCCACCAGGCCACTGTCCCATACATAAGAATAGGACGCACTACCGACACATAGAGCCAGAAAACCACCCTCGATTGCAGTCCCCATTTCCTGCCTATCGCCTTTTTACATGAGTACAATGCAACAGTGGACTTTTTAACTCACTCCTGAATGTTAGGCTTCCAGCACAGGCTGAGCCCTAGAAAGCTTTGTCAGTGAGAACAAGCCTTATGCCCTCCATTAAGGGTGGTTCGAAAGAAGGAACTCTATATCTCGTGGTGAACAGAACAAGTCCCGTTTTGGTCGGATTCACTCAAACCCCAACCTCACTCGCCCACTTTACCAGAACATACAGGGCCCTCTGCATTAAGTAACTGGGAACACAGGGGAACTTATCCGCGATAGCTACTGTTGCTCTCTACTCGTGCAAAAAGGCCATAGGTTAGAACTGGGGCCTGCAACCTAAAGCTGTATATTGGATATACACAGCTGCGGTACGTCCTACACTACTGCACGGAATAAAGGCTCAAATACACAGAACGCGTTATGACGCGACGTTCGCCGTTCCTGTATCGTTGCGTTACGGCGGTACGGTTGTATTGCATTGCGTTGCATCATCCCTGCCACACACGTGGCGTTATCACTCAGCGCTACCTTTCGGAACGCGACATTAACTTATCGGGTTGTACAAAATTACAAAAGTAACGCGCGGTACCGGCGTTGTCGGTGACTCGCCCAGATAACGCTGCGTGTGTGACGTAGCCAATATCGCCGAACGCCGTGTTGAGGGGCGTTCCATGAGCGCTGCGTTCTAACGCGTTCTGTGTGTTTGAGCCTTAAGTGTGTGGTGGACGGCACTCCGAGTAGCGGCCTATTGTAACCTACTGAGTAAAGTACAAAGGCTAGCGGCGCTGGCTATAACGGAGGCTTTTAGAACAACTCCGTCAGCCGGATTGGATATGGTGCTCGGCTTACTACCACTGGATATTTGCGGCGAACAGCTGGACGCTAACACGGCCTTACCTCCGTGGCGGCGATGATCTCCTCATTCGACTCAAATTTCTGCCCGGCGAGTGACTTTTTCAAGTTTGGAACTAAAAAGAAGTTGCACGGGGCCAAATCTGGAGAGTACGGTAGATGGGGCAGCAGTTCGTAGCCCAATTCGACCGATTTGGCCGTGGCGACGGCGGAGGTGCGAGCCGGTGCGTTGTCATGGTGGAAGAGCACTTTTTTCTTCGCCAAATGGGCCGTTTTTTCTGCAATTCGGCGTCGAATCGGCCTAATAATTCCCTGTGACCGTTTTGCCATTCTCCAGGTAGTCGATGGTGGCCATCACCTTTCCGGCCGATAGCACAGTCTTCGCCCTCTTCGGAGCACGTTCGCTGGGTAAAGTCCACTGTTTCGACTGTTCTCCTTGGTCTCTGGTGTGTACCAGTGGATCCATGTTTCGTCGACGGTCACGAAACGACTTCGGATTGCGCTTGAACAGCGTCAAAAACTGCTCTGAAGTGGTCTCACGGTTGCGCTTGTTGTCCGGAGTGAGCAAACGCGGCACCCATCGCGCCGACAGCTTTCTCATGCCGAAAATTTCATGCAGGATTGCAGGATATGACACACGCGGTCTTTTAAGATGCCTACTGTCTCAGCTATCTCGCGCACCTTCAATCGGCGGTCCGCCAATACGAGATCGCGGATTTTTGTCACGTTATCCTCCGTGGTAGCCGTTTTCGGGGCACGTGGGCGTGGCTCATCAAAAACCGACGTGCGAACACGTTGAAACTCGTTAAACCAATTTTTGACGGTCACCATTGAAGGAGAAGAGTCACCGTACCCAGCATCCAAGCGCTCTTTGATATCGCTGCGCAATTTCCCTTCCAAAAACAAAAATCGAATCACCGACCGATATTGCTCTTTCTCCATTTTTCTAAAATCCGCGGACACGCCCGCTTCCACACGCGGTCAAAACAAAACTACGAGTCCGATTCGGCTGAAATTTTGACAGTAGCCATCTACGAGAATGTACTACACACGATAGTAAATTTCTCTTGCGATAGTGGCGTCATCGGGCGGTGAGGCTAAGTACTTATGGGGCCGACCTCGTACTTGTGCGAAATACGTTTTTGGCCGGAACCACACCAGCTGGATTGCGTCGAGGGATCTATGGGGGGTTTTAACACGCTCATGACCGCCGACTCCATGGTCATCTACACGGATGGCTCTAGGACCGACGACAGAGTTGGGGCTGGTATCTATTCGGAAGGATTGGGAATTAACTTGTCATTCCGTCTTCCCGACTTCTGTAGTGACCGGCAGGCGGAGGTTTCGGCAATCCTGAAAGCTCTGACCTGGCTGGGAAATGGCATGTTGTGACCACGAGGGACGTTGAATCCGTCCTGACTACATCGAAAAGCATCGCGAACTGTCGTTTAGCCCTCAGGGTGATGAGCGGTTTTTTCAACATTACGCTCTGTTGGATACCGAGCCATTGTGGCTTCGCAGGCAAACGTGAGGCGGATGAGCTGGCTCGGGAGGGGACAACCGGAGTTATTGACCGTGGACCTTGTAAACATCAAAATGCCAGCCTCATCGTGCAAACTTGTCATCAAGGCCACCGCGATTGACAGGGCAAACATGAGATGGTTAAACGGCGAAGTCAATTTGGCCAAACCTGGACCCTAGTCGCTCCGCCACACTGCTTTCACTGAACAGGAAACACATTGGCAGAGAGTTGTGGGGTTACTGCGGGGCATTGTCCTATAGGAGAGCTTGCCCGGAGACTTCGTATTCCTCACAATGACTTTTGCAGGAGCTGTGATGACGTGGATGAGGAGGAGAGCGTTCTCCGTCTTCTTTGTCAGTGTCCGGCCCTGGCTGAGAGACGGAGGAAATTTCTGGGTTCCTGGTTTTTCTGGGAACTGAAGGACCTTAAGGATACCGAGGGTAATACAGCTCAATCGCTATATTGCTAGCACAGGCTGCTTTTTGTTGCCTAGGTTTAATTAGGTGACTTTGGCGGTATCACAACGGACCCAGAGGTGTGCTGTGCGGTAGCATGGAAGCCCCTTTACCTAACCTAACCTAGCCGAGATAGCGATTGCAACGTTATCGGCATAAGCAGATGGTGGTACCACAACGGATTCAATGGTGGTCCATGTGTGCTGTCTGTATCACGACAGCTCCTTTAAACTAACCTAACCTAGGTGTCATTTTAGATACGAAGCTCAGCTAGAAGTTAAATGTTGAAGTGAGCGGGATGAAGAAAGCCTGCTTCGCTTTCTACGCCTGTAAGAAAAAGCTTCGGAAAAAGGTGCCATTTGCTCAGATAGCCAAACTGCTATCAAGGCAGTGAACTCGGTAAGTACTTCCTCCTGTGTGTCCTGTTAGCTCAGAGCTCACATACAGGAAAGAAGAAACCACTGTGGTGGAACGGTAAGTTATCCGAGCTTGGGGCTGTATGCAGGAAGGCCTTTAACAAGGCAAAAGCTTCTAGGCTGGAGTTTAACTGGCAATCCTATAAAAGGCAACTCAGCCTTTTCAAGAAAGAGTTGAGAGACGCTAAACGTAACTCGTGGAAGGTTGTAGCGAGGCCTCTAGACTCCGTAAAACTTTATCGTCGAACCCACCTAGGCCCACTTTTCTGCAGAGGCAGGATGGCTCATCGACATCATCAAGCAAAGAATCTGAACTTTTGCTTGACACGCACTTTTGTGACAGCACGGCGGCTAGCTCTGCTGGGGCCTTACATTCTTGCCACTCGGCAGCATGTGATTTTGCGTCCATTCTGTCGAAAGAAAAGATTCTGTGGGCGATCGGCAGTTTCGAACCGTTTAAATTCGCTGGACCCAACGGCATTATACCTGTGGACTTACAGAACTCATTGGATATTGTTTATCCTTGGGTGGAGATCATCCTAACCGCATGTCTCATACTGGGCGCATCTGGACGGAAGTTGTAGTTGTTTCATCCCG
Source organism: Chloromyia formosa (assembly GCA_964017055.1). Classification (NCBI taxonomy): domain Eukaryota; kingdom Metazoa; phylum Arthropoda; class Insecta; order Diptera; family Stratiomyidae; genus Chloromyia; species Chloromyia formosa. Next base: position 5,855,099 of record OZ024819.1, on the reverse strand, counting down.
AAAGCCGGGCGTAGCTGCCACGCGCGCTCTAACGACCTTCGTCCTATCAGCCTTTCGTCCACCTTGCTGAAATTATTGGAGCGGCTGATCGATGTCCATCTACACCATGGTTGCGTTTTTAGACATCGAGGGAGCGTTCAATAATGTTAAACCTAGTGCAATCATCGAAGCGCTCTTGAAACTGCAGGTTTGCTGTTAAAATCTAGAATTATACGTACATGGGTACATCATCTGCTAGTCGATATGTCTGCAGGGGTACCCCCCAAGGTGGCATACTGTCCCCTCTTCTTTGGAGGTCAATGGACTGCTTTTGAGAATGGAAGAGCTTGGTTTCAGTGTGACGACCTACGCTGACGATGCTGTCATTGCTGTTTCCGGAAGATTCCCGCGAGTCCTTAGTGAGTTGATGCAGAATGCTCTATGCATTCTCACTGAATGGGCGGGCCACTGCGGCCTTGGTGTCAACCCTGACAAGACTGAACTTGTGCTCTTTACTAGAAAACACGAGCTGCCTCCTGTTTAAGCTCCATCATTGGATGGTAAGAAACTGGCCCTTGGTGATAGAGCTAAGTTTCTGGGTCTTGTCTTTGACAGGAAGCTGACGTGGAAGCCCAACATCCTTGAGCGGGTGAATAAAGCCACTACTGCGCTCTACGTGAGTAGGAAGGCGATTGGCAAGAACTGGGGTCTGGAACCGAAAGTAGTGTACTGGCTATATACAGCGGTTGTGCGGCCAATTTTACTGCACGGCATTTGTGTGTAGTGGTCACCTGTTAGGCAAAGTGCAAAGGCTAGCAGGGATTGCCACGACGGGCGGCCTTTAGAGCAACTCCGTCAGCCAGCTTGGACACGCTTGACATATTTGGCGAACAACTGGCGGGGAACACGGCCCTGCGTTTTCGCGAAACAGGCCAATGGCGTGCGTCGAGTACTAGCCACTCGGCTATCCTGGACAACTCAGATCTCCCTCTGGCGACTGATTACACGTCTCCTAAACACGTTTTTGGTAGAAATTACACCAGCCTGATTCCGTCGAGAAGCCTGTGGGCTGATAATGCACCTTTTACCTCCAACTCCGTGGTTATCTACACGGATGGCTCGAAGACCGATGACGGAGTTGGGACTGGTATATACTCGGAGGGACTGGGAATCAACTGATCCTACCGTCTTCCCGACTTTTGTAGTGTCCTGCAGGCTGAGGTTTCGGCGATCTCGGAAGCTCTGACCTGGTTACGGAATCATGTCGTGACTGGAAGAGACATTACGATTTATACGTCAGTCTGCGATTCGCTTGCTTGACTCTGGGGGGAGGGGTTGTGTCAAGGGCCACCCGAAGGTTCAATCGTTTCACAGAATTTTTTCCTCGCAATGCTCGAACCCTTTTTTCATCGACATCTAAAATAAATTTAAATTTTATATCGACAGTCCTAACAACTCTTTGTTTGGTCCTTTTCTCGATTGCAGTGATTCTGATTTCGGACGAAAATCGTGACGTCAACATTCATCCCGATTCGGAAATTAAGCGACAACGTATTCATTACAGCGGCGATCAGCTCTATTCGAACGTAAGTTGAGGCTAAGCGGGGACGACGGACAGACGGCCCCATTTACATTTTTGACTCATACCTAATGCAACTGTGTGTTTTCTCCCCCCTCACGCAGCTGTGGTCGGGCAAATGGTGCATAAAAGATGAACATAAGCTTTTATCGGAGCTGGGCAGCGTTACATCGAACGGCGGCGCAACATATTACGATAGTCATAACGGCTTCCCCACATCCACCGGCACCGAATCAATACTATACGATAGTATAACAACAATATCACAATCGCAAAATTCATTGTACACACAGCCGATTGGAACGTCGATTGGTAAGTAAAGTTGTTCGAATATTTTGGGGTTTAGAGGTCCGGCCGGGAGATTTAGCTAAGATGCAAACCGACTCCTACTTGCTCCCTGAATATCGCGTCGACAGATCACGACAAAAGAAAACCGTTTTTTTTTCACCAATCCAATAGCTCTAAGCTGCACCGTTAGTTAGATCTCTTTGCACACACACACACATTTGATAAGAGAGTGTCCAATAAAATTTGGATCACCACACCCACCGCACAGTTCCACATAAAATACAACCCCAATTACCAATATTTAAATTATTCAGGAGGTTCGCTAACGCCCCTGGCACCGATCAGTATGCAAGAAATGAAATTGGGTAGCGGAATACTAGAGCAAACGCTCTCGCCGTATAGTACATCAGGTAAGGACCAACAAAATAAGAGTTAGGATCTTTTCCTCCGTATCTTTCTCTCTATCTCTATCAACTTCTTCACCCGAAAGCTTTGAGCTTTTCTCTTGAAACAAAGCTTTGAGCTTTAAAGCTCCCGTAATCGCCAAAACCACTAAGCTAATTTCCAAACCTATTCACATATTCAGTTGTTGAAAACGGACATACATACGGCAATTTGACCAATATCGGAACGGTGGTGAGTCCACACGGTGAATCGGGCTCATCGCCCGGTCTTCCTCTCACCCTTGTAAGCAACGACACAACCGCATCAACAACGAACACTAATACGACGTCAAATCAACAACAACAACAACCGAACTCAAACAACGATACAACAGCGACGGTGGTAACATCGCAACATCAACAGCCCCATCATGATAGTGTTACCGTTTCAATAGCCGTACCACAATCACAATCCGCCCACAATCACAGTCATACAACGAATCATAGCAGTAATTTAGGTTTAACTAGCAATAGTACGAATACAGCGGTGACTAGTGGCAGTAGTAGCGGTGGCAATAGTGCAAACAACAATACACCAAACAATACGGATCATCAATCGTCGTTGATTGTATTGCAACCGAGTGGCGGAGGCGGTGGTGGTGGCGGGGGAAGTGGTAGCGGTCCGAGTGGCTATTCATCAATGTTACCCAGTTTCAGTCATTATACAGCGGCTGCAGGCAAGTGTTGAACACAAGACAATGATATGATGTGACAATGGTGGAGGGCGTAGAGAGCTACTAGTTTTTATTGCATCGCAGTGGTGATGGTGTATGCAAATTTGGAGAAAGAAATTTGTTTTTACAGCGGCTCCTCTTTTAGCATTTAATAATTGAAGTAGTTTTGAAAATTTTGGCACCGTATCGAGGAAATTTGGCACTGACGCGAAACTTAACCAACTAATCCATCGTATTAAGGTGACGGTATAGGCATAGGTAGAGTGAATAATTTTTTTTACAGCGGCTCCTCATCTAACAATCAATAATTGAAGTAGTTTTGAAAATTTTGGCACCGTATCGAGGAAATTTGGCACTGACGCGAAACTTAACCAACTAATCCATTGTAGTACGGTGACGGTATAGGCGTAGGTAGAGCGAATATTTTTTTTTTACAGCGGCTCCCCTCTTCTAACAATCAATAATTGAAGTAGTTTTGAAAACTGTTGCACCGTATCAACGAAATTTGGCACTGATTCGAAACTTAACCAACTAATCCAACGTAGTACGGTGACGGTATAGGCATAGGTAGAGCGAATATTTTTTTTTACAGCGGCTCCTCTTCTAACAATCAATAATTGAAGTAGTCTTGAAAACTGTTGCACCGTATCAACGAAATTTGGCACTGAATCGAAACCTAACCAACTAATTGTTAATTTTTCAAAAGCTTTACAGCGGCTCAGGGGACTGTAGTTATAGTATGTATAGCTCCAAGCACACAATAGGTGGCATTTGTCTTCATTTTTATCATTTTAAGCACACTAGATAATTTAAGTGTCGTCCAAACCAAAAAAAAAAATTTTTGAGACAAAATTTACAGCGGTTCAGTACATCAGCGCACTACTAATATATTTCAGTTGAATAGATTTAAGCACGTGGGATACTGTTTCTTCTTCTTCTCACTTTTGAACGGCATTCAATTAACACACAAAAGAATTGATCTTAGAATGGCAACTTCTGCCGCTATTTCGTAAGGAGAAATTTTGTTTTTTACAGCGGCTCATTGATATTTTTTTTTGCTCTGGGCACTATTACAGGAAGCGGATCCGTTGTACCCGGTTCAGATTATGCATACAGTCCAGCATATTCACAATATGGCGGAGCGTACGGATCGTATGGATATTGTGCAGCTAGTGGACTCCTCAGTAAGTAAACAGTGAGTATTTGTAATTAATATGAATACTTGCTGTGACCCTAATATACTATATTTATATATATATATAAGAGAAATACATATATATGCATAGTAGGTGATGGTAACGCGTACAAATACGCACACATGAAATTTTAGAAAAAAAAAATCGTTAGTTTGTGAAAGATGCTGCGAAAGAGAGAGAGAGAGAATTTTTTTTTTTTTGTGGTGCCGATAGTTTTATCGGTTTGACCGTGATGCGGTAATTTCATTGCCGGCAGAAGCGTAGCAGCAGCAGTGGCATCAAATGTGTCTTGGGCAATGAGCTCTCTCATACCTAACGCACACGAGCCAAATTTTCTACGAATTTCTGAAGAAAGGTTTTGCTCGTGTGGGGTATGTGTAGGAAAGCTCATTACCCAAGACACAGACGATGCTGCTGCTGCTACTGCTGTTAGGCTTCTGCCGGCAATGTGTAAGGCTTATTACTGTGTTTTTTTTTTTTTGTGCAAAGGAGAAAGAAATATGTGCAGAGCATTGCGTACTTCCCAACTCATTTTTTCTTATTGAGAGAGTTCTTTACTGAACTGATCTGACCGGCTAAAAATTGAGACCCGTTGAAATGATTTTTTCCACTGGAATTCTAAGAATTCTTCTCTGCGACTAGACGTCGATGTAGTGTGGCATCGGACACTCCCCTCCCTTCCTCCCTCCTTTTTCAGCCAAAAGACATATCCATGTCAAAAACTTTATCTATTTAGAACTAGCTAGGTTCGTTTAGGTTTCGCTACGCTCACAACATTGTTTCGGTCACTTTGGAAATTTTTTTTTTACGGTCACTCACCTCGGGAAAGGGAGAAAGAAAGGGGGGGTTGGGACTGAATCCTTTTTACTTCAGTGGTTGTTTGCTGGTTCACCTGTTTCTTCTAAAAATTGCGTGATACTTGCAGAGAACTTATTGGGAAACTGGTGATCAATTGAACCATCACTACCAAATTATTTTACTATCGATCTTTCATGCTGCCCTTCGTTTCTGGCACACTGGTGTCTTGTTGTTTTTTTTTTTTTGTCATACCTAATTCGACAGCTTTTTCGGGAAGTTTGAAGATTCTCGAGGAGTTTGGTGGCTTTCTGAGGAGTTTTGGTGAAATTTCATGAGCGTTTTGAGGAATTTTGGGGAGTTCTTCAGCCATTAAGTCTTCACGAATCGCTCTTAGATTTTTGACCCTCCTTGGCTTCCTGCATCGATTAATTTTCCTTTTCGTTACAATCAAACTCGAATCTCTGTTGAATAGTTGGGGCGATAGGATGAATTTTAACGAGCTTGGGGTATTTTGAGGAGTTTTGGGGAGTTTTTGAGCTATAAGTCTCTTTCGAGTCCTGCCCTTTATGGCCTTCTGAACGCCCCTTCATGTTCTCTTTTCGGTATAATCGCGCAAGAGTTTGCCAAAAGGCTGACATTTTTCGTAGACGATATTATTCTTTTTTTTTGCAGCATTTTATGCTGGAAAAAATAGCTGTCGCTATTTAAGCTTCTACTGGGCCTGACCAGAGGATAGGGATCTTGTTCGTAGACCTGCTATGCGGATTTTACTGAGTGAGGTTACATCTGTGAACCAACCGTGTTTCATCAGGTCCGTGTCGGAGAACCTCATCTCGTTAAACACCCAAAAACTCGCATCCCTAAAAAAAAAATCTGCGCTAAGTCTCTAAATCTGAACCTCTCGGTGATATTTTGTGGTCAATCAAAATTTATGAGTGGCGATTTGTCGATTAGCATTTTTTACGAATAGCAAAAAAAAATATCGAGGCGACTCTTCTTATAAGACCAAAAAACTTTTGTTGGGAGAGGGCGACTCTTCTTATAAGACCAAAAACAAAACTCTCATTGCGAATCGTCTTAAACAATTTAAAAGTCTGACTATGAGTGTCAATAATTTGACATTTGATTCGACCGTTGACCGGTCGTTCGCGTGATGCTTGTATTAACCAATATTTTGCATCGTTGGCAGCTCTATCACTCGTGGACTAATCAGACTCGATCAGCGGTGATATCGAGCGAGAATATTTTGCCTGCCTGCCTGCTAAAGACAATGGGCTCGTCGACCGGATCAAGAACAGACTTCTCCTCCATATGCTTTCCCCTCCGGTAAAATATGTACGGACAGCTGTCAATATTTGGGATCTGAAAATGTTCAGAATACTTTTCAGATCCGGAGGGGAGCATTTTCAGATCCAAATATTGACAGTTGTACGCCCAGCGCCTGCAGACTGTCAAATTGAATTTTCACGCAATCGCCCAACGCGTCTGTCAGTTGAAAATCAACTGTGCTCAACCCTGTTGTTCAGCCAACAACAACTTTGAGCAGTTGATTTTCAACTGACAGACGCGTTGGGCTATCGCGTGAAAATTCAATTAACAGACTGCGGGCGCTGGTATTCTGGTTGTGCTGCTTTCACCGACAAATCGAAGGCAGCACCTGCTGAGTAGTGATCAGTCGGTGTCGTACCAGCGTGGTTCTAACCTTTCTCCACTGGCTCACCGCGCCTTACCTATACTTTTGTATCGTTCCAAGGAGCGCTGCCTCTTTCTTCGAAGCCCCTTAGTGGCAGTGTGCTCTTTGGAGCGCTGCTAAAGTACAGGAAAGGCGAGGTGCACGCGGCGAGCTAGTGGAAAGTGTCGAAATTATTTTGGAGATGATCCTTTTGTGGTTTTACCCCTCTCCAGTGACTCACCGCGCGCTACGCGCGCACCTCGCCTTGTCTATACTTTTGCATCGCTGGAGAGGGGCAAAACCACAAAAGGATCATCTCCAAAGTAATTTCGACATTTTCCACTGGCACACCGCGCGCACCTCGCCTTTCTTGTGCTTCTGCAGCGCTCCAGGGAGCTGCTGAAGTAAGAAAATTCGAGGTGCGCGCATAGCGCGGATCTTGGCCGTCTAGATCATTATCTTGGTCAAATGATCGCGTCCTCCAATTTCTAAAGCTCAGCAGTTGTTCGGCGTCTGCATCTACTGAGTCTTCCTAACGAGCTTCCGGTCTTGCTCCGCTGATGCGTCCCTTCAATAGCAGAAGGCTCAAAACCAATCTTATGTGAACGGGTTACAGACATTCGGCCCTAAACGCCCCAACTCCAGGCACGCTTCACAAACATGAATTCCACAGTCGAGAGTTTTTCAGGAGTTGCAAGACTTGAAATTGTTTCTTTCTAAATAAGCACAAGCGTGTATTTTAGGCTCAAAACTGATTAGCTCGTGGCTCAATAAAAAAATTCTGATCCTCCTGAGGAGCTCAGGGCCACGGTAAAAGGAAGAAGAGAATTTATAAAGCCCCCTTTTGGGATCTTGAACTATGTGTGGTCCAGGAATGTTACAGATCTTTCACAACCCGATCTCCTTTCCGTCTTTTGAGCTTTAAACTTGAGTTGAAAATTCTGTATGTGAACAGTACTGAGAAATCGCGTAGAGTGCGAATCGCAATTCAGGGAAAATTAACGCCTTATGCCCGGTTCACATTATTCCAGTCTAGTAATCCAGTCCAGCTATCCAGTCCAGTGCTGGACTGGATCATATCGTCTACATGATTCCAGTCCAGTAGTCCCACGAGTGTGTTCTTGATTCGGTAACTATAGTGACAATGATTTCTGGGCGAGCTGGAATCAAAAAGTAGACCGACAATCCAGTCACTGGACTGGATTGCTGGATTGGATTGCTGTCCAGTGCCGGTTCCCATTATTCCAGTAGCAGTCCAGCGCTGGACTGGATTACTGGACTGGATTGGTTACTGGAATAATGTGAACCGGGCATTACAGTTACCATGTTAGAGGTCATTGTCATGCAACACTCATTTGCCCTAGCCCCTTAGTGGGGCAAAACGCATCAACTGTTCCATGTGGCCCACTTGACGTTTCGTTGGTATTTAGCCGCCTACCTACGACAAGTTGGGAGGTGCTGTGGCTTATTATTATGCCCCGCACCACGGGGGGAAGACAACACAAACATCTATGGCCACGAACGTCGTCGTGGACGGGATTCGAACCCGTAACGATGATAGTCAGGCATAAGACTGATGCTACTACGCGCTGCGCTACCGGTCGCCGCAAATTGAACCGTTCGGCCTAAGAAACCTTTCTGAACTTTATGGAATTCAGCTTCTGTTTGGCATGAAATATTTATACGAAGGCGAAGTTAAACGTTTTGGGGCACCTTTAATTTAGTAAGTTTGCCTTACAAAAAAAAGGGTTGGGTTTGAATCTTAACGACTTCAAAGTTCCGCGCTTGAACCTTCAGAGCCTAATATAGACTCCAGGTATGGAGAAATCTATAGTTCTACACCCTCGTCCAAATAACACCTCTCCCGACCTCAACTTGTCCTGGGACGAATCCCCCCGAGACTCGGCTCCAAAATCAAAGCATCCCTGACAATATGTTCGTTATCAGCTGTTCTCTGACTCTTCCGCGAGTGGTGTGGTGGTCGTTCCTCTGACGACAAAAATGAATCAATTAAAGAGTCGGTTCGTTGGGCCATCTCATCATCGCACCAGGGCACCAGACACCATCATATTGTGGAGACTGTGCAGCCGCCCAGGCCAGTCAACGCGCGAATCCTTCGTGTCGCCCGTAAAGGATAACATGAAACACAAAAAAAAAAAACTAAAGGGCGAAATATAGAAAGAGACTTCGTCCCCATTATTCGACCAAGAACTTTCATTCACACTTTTCCGTTTTGCGACTGTCACCATATATCTTAGCGACCGCGAATGTTTTGACACTAATCTCGGTAATTGGGGGACAAAAATTCCTCTTTCATAGTCCTTTGCGTGGGCACTCCCTGGAACGGCAGTGGTCGCTGACCATTGCCATTCCCCCTGTGGTATGGGGTGTAAAAATAATATCACGACCTTTCCCTTTGAGGGCCTGTCGTTAAAACCGACAATCAAAGGACAGGATGTGTATGCCAGCAACTTGCACTATCCGAAATTTCTATATGCTAACGAAACGTCAACTATGCCTCGGATAAGGACTGACTCAACGGTTACGACTTTTGGCTAGCGTACAATGACAAAGATTGGATTCTGGAATGTGCGTACTCTCCTGGACAATGGATCAGAAGGTCCCCAGAACGCACGATTTCTTCAATTCATCATCATCGTGGCGCGACAGCCCAACGTCGGGCCTTGGCCGCCTGGATCATTGTCCTCCAATTATCTCGGTCACGTGACCGCGTCCTCCAATTTTGGGAGCCCAGCAGCTGCGCGGCGTCCACACCTACTGAGCTCTCCCAACGAGATCTCGGTCGTCCTCGCAGTCTCGCTCCGTCGACTCGTTCTGCATTCATTACTCTCTTAGGCATGCGATCATCGTCCATTCTTTGTACATGCCCTGCCCATTGAAGTCGTTGTAGTTTGACGATTTTCGAGACTTGCAGCTCATCGTACATTTCATACAACTCATGGTTGTACCGGATGCGCCATCCATCTCGATCGCAAACAGCCCCGAAAATTCGCCGTAGAACCTTACGTTCAAAAGTGTCTAGCATGTTTTCGGAGGCTTGAGTTAGGGTCCATGCTTCGCAGCCATAGCATAGCACTGGTCGTATAATGGTTTTGTACACGCGGAGCTTCGTGTTTCTGTGCACATGCTTCGATTTCATTATGGGGAGAACCGAGAAAAAAGTCTTATTAGCTAACTGTATCCGTCGCTTGATTTCGTCAGTTTCGTTGGCGTCCCTTGACAGGTTGCAACCCAGGTAGATGAAGTTGTTCACGAACTCGATGTTGAGGTCCCCCACGTTGATGCTCGGTTGTGCAGGTGTCCTTGTCACCGATTGCATCATTATTTTAGTTTTACCCTCGTTAATACGTAATCCAACTTCCTTTGCAGCGGTATCGAGCGTATGCAGAAGTTCTTCTGCGTCAGCCAATCTTCGGGACATGATGTTGATGTCGTCGGCGTACGCCGCTAATTGTGTCGACTTGATGAGCAGCGTCTTGCTGTTGTCCATATTCATGGCCCGAATAACGTATTCCAGTGCTAGGTTGAAGAGCGTCGGAGCCAGTCCATCGCCCTGTTTCAAACCAGTGCGTGTTTCAAATAGATCAGTAAGTCTATTCTGGATCCTGACTTGTGAGACGGAGTTGGTCATCGTCATCTTTGTCAGTCGCACTAATTTTGCTGGTATACCAAATTGCAGCATGATGTTGTACAGTACTCCACGATCGATACTGTCGTATGCCTGCTTAAAGTCGACAAAGATTTGGTATACGTTTACGTTGTATTCCCAGCACCTCTGGAGTATCAGTTTGACTGAGAAGAGCTGATCGGTTGTGGAGCGACCAGGTCTGAAACCGCTTTGATATTCGCCAATGACTCGTTCTGCGTACGGTTTTATTCTATTTTCCAGAATTTTCGTCAAATTTTATAGGACGTGCAAACTAGTGAGATGCCCCTGTAATTCTCACACCGCAATTTATCTCCCTTTTTATGGATTGGACAGATGATGCTTCTGCGCCAATCGTCTGGGATCTCCTCGTTCTCCCATACTCGCAGGAGTAATTGATGTATGGCATCAACTAGACTCGTTCCACCGAATCTTAGCAGTTCAGCTGGGATCTCGTCAGCGCCCGGCGCTTTATTTCGTTTTAGTGACCGCAACGCGAGATCAACTTCCTCTACTGTCGGGGGTTGAATGGGTGGGCCTAGATCAACAATATCATCGAGAGCTTCCTGTGTGGGGATGTTAGATGGTCGGTTTAGAAGCTCTTCAAAATAAGAGGCCCATCGTTTGTTAATACCATCGGTGTCGCTGATGATGTTTCCATCCTTGTCCTTACAAAGGCTAGTCCTGGGTTGGTAGCCGTTCTTAATTGTATTTACTAGTTTGTACGCTTGTCTGGTGTTCCTATTAGCTAAGCGTTCGTTTATGTTCAGCAACTGCTCGTCAAAGTATTTACGTTTCTTACGTCTAATTATTCTATTCGATATTCGCCGTAGCTCGTCATATTTTTCTCTTCTGGCTCTGGTTCCTCGTTGAATCCATTGTCTGTAGGCCTCGTTTTTCGCGTCAAGTGAATTTTTGCATTCTTCGTCGAACCAGTCATTTCGCGCTCGCCGGGCTTTATATCCCACGACCTTCTCTGCGACATCCTTGATGGTACCCTTGAGTTCTTCCCAGAACCCATGGACGCCTGTGTTGCTGATGTTGTGTAGGATAGGTGATAGTTTTTCCTCAAGGGCGGTAGTATACGCCACCGCTGTAGCATCACTCAAGAGCTTATCAACCGCAAAGATTTTGGGAGGGCTGATTCTTGACTGGTGCACTGAGGAAATTCTACATCTGTAGGTCGTCTTCACCAAGTGATGATCTGAGTCGCAGTTTGCTCCTCGATAGGAGCGGACATCCATGACACTAGACGCCCATCTCCTGCAAATGAGGACGTGGTCAATTTGGTTGACGGTATGTGCGTCTGGAGACTTCCAGGTCTGCTTGTGAATGCGTCGATGCGGGAAACACGTAGAGCTTACGACTAGATTCCTGCTGCAGGCGAAGTCTATAAGTCGCTGGCCGTTATCGTTACATTCTTCATGGAGGCTGTGGCCTCCAGAGGTCCCCCGATGCCAACTTTCATTCCCGACTTTCGCGTTAAAGTCTCCCAGCAGCAATTTGACGTCGTTTGTTGGAAGTGAGTCGAAGAGAGTTTCAAGGCGGGCGTAGAACTCGTCTTTTACTGCGTCTTCTTTAACTTCAGTGGGGGCATGCACATTGATGAGCCAGAGATTGAAGAATCGAGTCTTGATGCGAATCGCACACAGCCGTTCATTTATGGGTTTGAAGTCAGTAATATGCGGTTTGAGGTGATTGTCCACTATAAATGCTACTCCAAACTCCTTGCGGCCCGATGGTTTGCCACTTGCAAAAATTGTGTGCGATTTCTTGTCATTAATCTCGCTGCCAAGCCAATTTGTTTCCTGGACTGCAGTAATGCTCAGTTTGTACTTTTCGACCTGTTGAAGGAGGGCCTTCTCGGCCCCCGGTTTGTTCAGGGAGCGTACATTCCAGGATCCGAAAGAATAATCCTTTATTCGTTTGCGTGGTCGTCGTTGTTGATCCGTCCAATCCGAGGCTTTTGTTCCAGGTTTCTTGACATGGAGTGGTTTTTACAAGGACGAGTTGTCAGCACGTCGCTTAACCCCATTCGGGGGATGGCCTCGGAGATAGCTGCTTCAGATGGTTTAATAAACGTGCTGGAGCCCACACAACTATGTAGCAGGTCCAACTACGCAAGTCATTCCATCCTACTAGACCTGAGACGCTTAGGTGTTTGTCAGCCATTCAGGCTACAACTATACAACACGTCCTCACAGCTTCTGCAGTAATCATAGTGCGGAAGGCCCAGCCTCAAGGCTAGTTCCCCAATAGGACAATGCCCTGTGATGTCCCCCACCACCCTGCCGATGTGTAATCTGCTTAATGATAGCAGTACGGCAGAGCGTTTGGCAAGAGGTACCACTGAGCCATCTTATGTTGGCCATATCAATAGCAACTGACTTAGTTACCATTTGACATACCGCAAAAAGCATTTTAGTACTGCTGCGAATTTCAATTTCGGTTATCCCCTCACGCGCAAATTCATCCGCTCTGCAGTTGCCTGCAAAGCCACTGTGGCCGGGTTTCAAGCAAAGCGTAATGTCGGAAAAGTCGCCCGTTAAAGTGAGGGCTGTGCGACAGTTTACAATCGTTTTGGATGTAGTGAGAACCGACTGAAGTGAACGTACTGCAGCTTGGCTGTCCGTAAAAATAGTAGGCAGTTATCACATGACCTCCCAACCAGGTCAGAGCCTCTGAGATCGCTGAAAATTCCGCCTGGAGGACGCTACAAAAGTCAGTGATACTAAGCCCCTCCGAGTAAATTCCGGTCCCAACTCCATCGTGCGTCTTAGAGTCGTCCGTGTAGAACAGCATGGAATTAGTCGTTAAGGGTACATTCTGAGCCCAGATATTCCTAGATGGAATAAGGCAGGTATATTTCCGATCAAAGGTTTGTTTCGGAGAGGTGTAGTCGGTCTCCGACGGGAGATCCAGATTAAGCAGAATAGAGGCGTATCCAGTGCTCCTCACACGATACTGACAAGTTTCGCGAAGGCTTAGTGCCGTATTGGCCGCCAGTTGTTCGCCAAGAATGTCCAGCGGTAGCAAGTTCAGCAGAATGTCCAATCCGGCCGACGGAGTGGTTCTGAACGCCCCTGTTATGGTTAGCGCAGCCATTCTTCGCACCTTTCCCAGCAAGTTACAGTAGGCAGCAACTTTTAGTGCCGTCCACCACACGCTAATACCATAAAGTAAAATAGGACGCACCACAGCAGTATACATCCAGTGCACCACCTTCGGATGCAGGCCCTAGTCTTTTCCAGTGGCCTTCCTACACGAGTAGAGTTCAACAGTTGCCTTCCCCATCTGCTCCTGAATGTTGGGCTTCCAGGTTAGTTTGCGGTCTAGACGGAGACCAAGGAATTTGGCCGTGTCAGTAAAAACCAACTCCTTAGCGTTCTCACTGGGAGGTTCGATAGGACCGAGCGTGTATCTTCTGGTGAAAATCACAAGCTCCGTCATTTCCGAGTTAACACTAACCCCAAAATGGTGTGCCCAATTAGTTAGAATGGACAGGGCATTTTGTAGTACCTCACTGAGGACACACGCAAATTTTCGAGAGACGCCAATTGCAATATCATCCGCATAGGCAATGACACTATAGCCCATCCTTTCCAGGTCCAGACGGAGTTTATTGATGACCAGATTCCAAAGAAGTGGAGATAATATTCCGCCCCTAGCGGTGCCCCTACAAACGCGCTTCGATGTTAGCAACTTATATATAAGCTTACAAAACGACTCATCGACGTCTAGGCTCAAGAGTGCCTCAACAATCGCGCTGGGTCGGACATTGTTGAATGCGCCCTCAATATCCAGGAATGCAGCCATGACGAGTTCCTTGTCAGCGAGGGACTTTTCAACAAGACCGACCAGAAAGTGAAGAGCAGTATCCACAGATCTGCCCTTCCAGTAGGCATGCTGCGAAGCGGAAAGAAGACATGACGGAATAGTACTTCGAAGATGTATATCAATCAGTCTCTCAAGTAATTTAAGCAAGGTGAAGGAGTGCAATCATTCGGTCGCGCATGCGAACTCTTACACGCTTTCGGGATGAAAACGACTAACACTTCGGTCCGAGGAACATGGACTAACTTCAGGCAGGCCGTTAGAATGACATTTAGCCAGGGATACAAAATTCGAAAAAATTGCTGTAGATCCGCCGGAATTATGCTGTCGTGTCCAGCCGATTTGAAAGGCTAAAGGCTGGAGATTGGCCACAGAATTCTTTCTTTAGAGAGGAGGATGCGAAATCGCACGGTGCTATCCGCTTAGTAAAGCTATTCTCGAGCGGCAAAACCGCGGAACTACCAGGAAAGTGCGAGTCAAGCAAGGACTCAATAGTCTCCTTGCTCGAAAATGTCCATGTCCCATCTTGCTTTTGTATAAAGCTTGGCATAGATGGGTTTGACGACAACAGTGTGTAAAGTCTGAATGACTCACCGGACCCTCCAATTCGTTCGCAAAAACGCCTCCATGAATTACGTTTTGCAGCCCTTAATTCCTTCTTGAAAGAGCTCAAGTGTCTCTTGTCGGATTGCCAGTCCGAGTCCAGCCTAGCGGCCTTCGCCCTGTTGAAACTTTTCCTGCACACAGCTCTAAGTTCGTACTCGCCTAAGGCCCGTTTTCTCAATGTCCGGTTAAACTGCCAGTTAGCTATCCGGGACACTAAATTTAACCTTAGCGCATGCAACGCTCAAAATATGATAATGCAGTCCACAGCGCAGCTAATGCAGTAGAAAGTCAGCTGATTTTCATGGTGGAATTCTGCCACCTGTTCAATTCTATTTTACGTCTGTGCCACCTCTCTCAGCAGCTGGGTTGGTTGCAGATCCATTTCATTCGAATAAATATCCAGAACTCTGTTTCTTGTGACCAGTTTAATTGTCTCATTTGAATGTGCAAACGTAAACAGTTCTAGCTGTCAAAATCTCAGCAGTACGTGTCAGCTGTTTGAAGTTATTGCCCGATAAGTTCTTAGCCGGAAGATGAGCGCCGGTTAGCGTTTATCTACAGAATAAGATTTAACCAGACATTGAGAAAACGGCCCTAAGTCTTTTCTTTTTTTTTCCTATGACTTTTTCCAGTTAGTGTATTTTTTCTTGCTGCCATAGTAAAAGTTACTTTGCAAGAGCTTGTAGTCTTGGTCGAGAAGTGAAAGAAGTGAGCACACTTGATGGTATATTTGACCCTGTACTTTATACGTTAACATGAATCTACCTTCGTTAACAACTCTATTTTTGCACCGAACAATGTCATTTGGAAGCAAGCTTTGTACTTCCTAATATTTCGGAGGAAATATTTGGATAGGGGATCTTGTCCAAAATATTTTGGAAGCGCTTCCTGATGGCTCCAATAATTAGGGACCGTTGAACTTGTCCCATTTGAACAGGACGGAGAGGGAGGAGGGGGGGGGGGCGGTTCGAGTGTCACCATTCATCTTAACGACCGCGAAAACCAATGTTTTGACACTAATCTCGGTAATTTTGGGGAATATTTTATTAACGATCACTCACCCCGATGTGGGGGTGGGGATTGGTGGATGTGGCCAAATCGAAAAATTTTAAAACGCTAAAACCTATTCTGGATCATAACGAATATGTTTCTGAAATTTTCATGGAAATCGAACGAGTCGTTTGGCCGCAAAAAAGGAACAAACAAACACCCCATTTATATATACAAGAAAACGAGGCGAAATTTCACCACAAAATGCTGAAACTCTCTCTCTCTGTGTCTCTCGTTGAATTGACGATTTTTTTTTCTCTGTAATTAAGTTGATATTATTGTCGCACTTGTTGTTGTTTTTCTATTTTTATTTTATTTTTATTTTATTTATTTTTTTTGCAAGTATTTTAATGCCTTTTGTTGCAATATTCTCGAACATCGTGTATCATCGAATTAATGGAATATTTTTCTATTTACCCTTACCTTCCGCTCCGCCCTCTCCTCCGTGTCTTCACTCACACTTCTCTTCCCCTTTTTGTTCCCGTGTGATTTCCTTCTCTCCCCAACCTTCCTTTGCGCCTCTTTTTGTATTATACAACAGATTCAACATACTACTATGATGGCGGACAAAATCAAACGACAACAACAATTAGTCAAGATATACGCTCACCTTTGGCCGCAACACGTGCAAATTCACTAGCCAGTGCTTCATCACCGACGGGCAGTGCATGTACAAAGACCGAAGCATCCGATATCTTTCTCGTTTAGTATCTAGAAAAAAAAGTAAATAAAATAAAAAAAATAAGTATCACAAAAAAAAATAAATCATTAAATTGAAATTCAATATATATTTAAAATATATAAAAAAATAGAGTAAAAATGCAAAGAAGTAAGAACAAAAATGATGTATAGATTTTAAAATGTTACGTAGATGATAAAGGAAAGAGAAGAAAAGATGGAAAGAAACAAAGAAAACACAAAAGCGCGTAGGTTTAAACGAACGTTTTTATTTTTAAGAATTTTTATTGAAAGAGACTCTTTTCCATTTTTCATTTATATTTTACGAAATTTTATCGAAATGTTCTGTTCGTCTTCTTCGGTCCGCGCCATGAACCACCAGCGCCGTCGCACACCGGTGCCGCACGTTGACGAGTCCGCACCATGAACCGCCAGCGCCGTCGCACACCGGTGCCGCATGTTGACTGGTCCGCATCATAGCGGACCGCGTATTCCGCGTGATTGAACCACCAGCGCCGTCACACACCGGTGCCCCGCACGTTGATGGGTCCGCATCATAGCGGATCGCGTATTCCGCGTGATTGAACCGCCGGCGCACACCGGTGCCCCGCACGTTGATGGGTCCGCATCATAGCGGACTGCGCATTCTGAGTGACTGAACCGCCAGCGCCGTCGCACACTGGTGCCGCACGTTGACGGGTCCGCATCATAGCGGACCGCGTATTCCGCGTGATTGAACCACCAGCGCCGTCACACACCGGTGCCCCGCACGTTGATGGGTCCGCATCATAGCGGATCGCGTATTCCGCGTGATTGAACCGCCGGCGCACACCGGTGCCCCGCACGTTGATGGGTCCGCATCATAGCGGACTGCGCATTCTGAGTGACTGAACCGCCAGCGCCGTCGCACACTGGTGCCGCACGTTGACGGGTCCGCATCATAGCGGACTGCGTATGCCGCGTGACTGAACCACCGGCGCCGGTCGTTGACGGCGCGCGCTTCCTTTCGTCTCATGAGTCAACCGATCGGATTGATTGTTGGGTGCCAATAGCGCGCGCGCGTGACAATGGCGTGTGTGTACCTATAATTCGTGTCTCGTGTGTAAATATATTTTTGAAAATCATCGTTGTCGAAAGAAAAAGAAGCAACAAATCGGAAAAACATCAGAAACAATCGTATAATCATAAATTTAATGAAAAATAAGAAAAAAAAACAAAAAAAAAAATTGTAAATCAAAAGTCTCTCTCTTTCTCCCAATATACACATAAAATATATGTACGAAAAAAAACAACCAACAAACAATTTACCAAAAACAAAAATACAAAAAAAAAAAAACGAAAAACAAACAAAACAGAATATCGAAACGAAAACTCTAAGTGTAGTAGTATTTAAATTTAAAATAAAACATTAAAAAAAACGAAAGAAAACCACAAAAATTTAAGCTCCCGATTCTGCACAGTTCAGCTCCTCCGACTAAAAAAAATTAAACTAAGAAAAATCAGGAAAACAAAAAACAAATAATCGGCGCACACTCGATATAAAATTAAAAAAAAAATACTAAAATAAAACAAAAAGAGAAATCTCTGAAAATCGATAAAATCAATGACGAGACGACGACAACATTTCAGTAGAAGAGAAACAAACCAAAAATAACACAAACAAACACAGAAGCAAAACAAAAACATGTGTCTGTGTGTTGTGTGTGTGTGTGTGTGTACGTGTGCATGCGTGCGTGCCTTCTGTGTACGCGTCTCTTACATTATATTCAAAATTCACTTCCTTTTACCTCTCTGATGCCTTTTTTTTATACCTTTACCAGCAGTTTATACATTATTAATTATGAAATTTTATTCTGACCGATGACCGATGATGAGTGAAAGAACGTCGACAGACGCTGCCAATCGTGGTCAACCATTGGCATCGGCACCGGCGCGCGGCCGCAAAATATACGTGATCTGGAGAGATAACACGCGCGACAGGTTTGTTTTAATTTTGATCGTGACCGATCGACTGGCGCCGGCCAGCGGCGATACCGGCGGCACCGCCGGTCACATAAAAATACCTTTAGATACTTGCGATTTTTTTTTTCGTTTTGATTTTCTGTTTTTCTGGTTTTTCTTTTTTTACTTGTTATATTAGGGCCCGTTTTCTCAAAGTCCTGTTAAACAGCCTGTTAGCTATAACAGGGACTTATTTATCAAAGGTCTTAACCTATTTTAAATCATATACAACACCCCGAATACGATAATGCAGTTCAAAAATAGTGGAAGAAAATCCCCATATTTTGTCGTATTTTGGGTGTTGTATATGATTTAGGTTAAGACCTTTGATAAATAAGTCCCTGTTATAGCTAACAGGCAGTTTAACAGGACATTGAGAAAACGGACTTAGGTCTAATAAAAAAATAACGGTACTTTTTTAATTACATGTCCGATAGATCTCGTTGTAGCCACGTGTAATTGACAGCACTGCCAATTGTGTAATTGACTGGCGTTTACAGATTGTTCATACCGCGTTTAGTTTTCGAGTTACTTTCTACGAGAGAATCAGGATTTCACATTTTTCGATTTCTCCTCCATATGCTTTCCCCTCTCCGGTAAAATTTGTATAGGCAACTGTCAATTTTCGGGTCTGAAAATGTTTCGCTCCGAATCTGAAAAGTATTCTGATCCGGAGGGGAACATTTTCAGATCCAAATATTGACAGTTGTCTGTACAAATTTTACCGGAGAGGGGAAAGCATACGGAGGAGAAATCGAGAAATGTCAAATCTTGATCGGCACGTCGAAACGCGGCCATTGCTATTTTCGAGTGAGACGCGCACACGTGTTTTGGTTCTTGTGGCGATTTTCGCGCGCGCAATGTCCTCGTATTTACGACAAGAGTAATAGGTCGCTCAGACTAGACCACTTTTTGTACAAAATTATAAGAGCTTTACTCTTATACAAAAATTTGTTCAAGTAAATGTCAATGTTGTAGTCCGGATGGCGCAACGGTTAGCACGTTCGCCTTCAACGCACTGGACCCCGGTTCGATGCCGGGAATTTACGTGTCGGACTATCGAGCCCACTCAGCTGTTAAATGAGTACCCATTTATGGGGTAAATAACTCGGTTGAGCGTGTTGCTGATCACATACTTCTGCACAAAAAACCGTCACGATCTAAGTTAGAAAATGAGATGATGCTAACTCATCTCGAGGCCGTGGTTCGAATTGGACTGTTGCGCCAGTTATTTATTTTAAATGTCAAACCGCAAAAATTTTCAAATGGCTTTGAAACATTTTTTTTACAAACACTTTAAATTTTTGCCGACTATTTCGCATTTTTGCGAATGTAAAGTAAACATCAAATGTACGCGCGCTATTGAAGCTTGTACTGAGCTTTTCGGCGAACAGGCTGCTGCGCAATCTGAACTCTGGTAATCTTCTCTCGTAGCCAGGCCAGGTGAGCTTCACTGCCGTCCCACCGTCACACATTGGGCGCCGATTCTATTCATCTGATTATCGAACATTATAAGGCTAGCTTAAAAATTCGTCGAGAACATTGAAATGGAAACTGAGTCTTTGCGCTTCACTGGATAAAATTTTCAAGAAATTCCTTAATGCCGGCAAACGAATGTACGCCACGAGGTGCACCGAAACCTTCTCCAGTCATCTTTTGTCTTCCTCCGATTAGCGTCAATTCAATTTGCGTCCAACGTGGGGCCTTATTCGTTTCTCTTGAAACTCTGTAAGTCAACATTACCGCGGGCCTTGAAAACACTTTGAATGCAATGTTGGGTGATGACCCGAAAGAAGCTTTGTGTTGCGATTAGAGATCAAGCCCACCTGACGCTTTGTCAGATCAAAAGTACAAAAGTAGGCCAAAGCTGGAAGGCGCGTCAACCAGTCACCTGTGTGTACCGTAGATATATTGACAAAGACGGCACTATAAGTGGTATCCTGTGACCAACTCTAGGATTTATATGTCGGTCTCGAGCCTGCTCATCCAAAAGGGGACCCATACCAAAAGACTTTTATACTTGACCCTAGACGAATCACTTTCCCGCTATCTCTCCGCTTTCTCTTTCTCTTAAGTCGAATGACAGCACAGGATGCCCCTCAGCTTATCAGACCCCCCCCCCCCTACCGCCTTCATCGCTTCGACTGCAGTTTTCATATTCCGAAAATTCGGAGTAAAAACTGAACCGATTCCCTCCGGAAAATTCGGAGTAGAATGATCTCGAATGAACGGCGAGTCTGTGCAATTCGGAACCAGTGAAAAATGTTTGAACTTCAATAGAGACGATCCTCAAGTAGTTTTAATTTCTGCCGGCTGTTTTGAGCTTTTTCTAGTGGCTCACCGCGCGCACCTCGCCCTTCAAGTATTTCTGCAGCGCTGTCTTGTCCTTGATAAGCCCCCTGGGACGATTTCACGCTCCCTCCATCAACTCAGAAACTCCGTTGATTGCAGTCTCGGCGCAGAAGAAGTCTCTGCACCCAATTGACGGTTTTAAATCCCCCTAGCCACTGGTGCTTTCTGCTAGAATCATGTGTGCGCGAAAATGCGCTAAATGAGACCAAGCACACAGTTGTGGCGAGATCACAACTCATAGGATTTCTTCACCATAATGGCAATGCGCCTAACCGCCCAGCCTTATTAATTTGCGAGTTTTGTGCCAAACATCGGATGACTGCCTTTAACCGCCTTCCCTATACTCCCCAAAACCACTTCCCTCTACTCCCCCAGACCACTTCCCTCTACTCCCCAGACCTCTTCCATCACCTCCCCAGACCTCTTCGCTCTACTCCCCAGACCACTTCGCTCTACTCCCCAAACCACTTCCCTCTACTACCCACACCGTGCTCCCTGCAATATTTTCCTTTTTTTTCAAAAATTCAAATCTATGACGACAGGACTCTTCCTTGAATCAGAGTTGAGGCTTACAGCGGACAATTTTCCTCGTAGGAGGATGGGGATCGACTCTGAGTGTCCCGACTGAGTTACCCAAAAACTCGCGGTTGTCTTTCGTTTTAAGCTTTCTCTCTCGCGCAAAGAAAGTGAGAACGAACCACCAAGTCCTACCCCCCTCCATACCACACATACAGAATAACAGGGACCCCCTGTCTACCGTCATCATCTACCGTTAACAGGCTCATTGAATCGAACTCGACAGAGGTCTCTTCAATGAACCTGGACAAGAAACTGCAACATAAGTAAACACATGATACCAAAAACTAAACACGAAAACGCCAGCACATGATGATTCGCAGACACCCCCCCCCCCCCCCTCATCTACACGAAATAACAATATCTGATGCAAACGTTCGAACATGGAAAGCTAGAGTGCAGTGGTAGCCACTGACCCTGAACCCAACCCCACCTAATCTGTGCAGCCCTCACCGCAACCCCACAAGTCGAACAACACACGCCAATGCTGACCATCAATTAGGCCCACGGAGTTCGGCTTTCTTCAAGACACTCGCCATCTCCCGAGACAAAACACTCGGAGAGATGGCCCGAGCGTCAAATGCTACCCGGGTCTTAAGCCCAACAATTGTCTAGGAGCCCGCCGAATACACCCTCCCCTTCAAGTAACCCGCGCAAAAAAGATGGGCGCGGTCAAATCGGGGTAAAGACCCCGTTGGACCCACCTCGCCCCAAACAACCATCTCGTAGCACAGAAGGAGTCAAATGAAATGAAGCCCCATCCTGCGGGAACCACGCATTCGGGATGGTCCTGCATGTAAGGTCCTGATGGGTCTGTAAAACATCGCAGAATATCACTAACTGGTGACCTCTAGGGAAGACCCCCCCCCCCCCCCCCCCAATAAAGATAAACACAGGACCGGTAAACCGATGGGAAGTGACCAAGTGACCATCCCATCCGCAACAGAGTACACACCTCACACCAAAGCGAAACCTTGTGCAACCACCACCACCAGAAATAAAGACACCACCCCACACCCAAACATTACGCCACACCACAACCAAACATCACCCCCCCCCCCCCACACACACACACACAAACACACACCCACCACTCCACCGTCCCTAACCCCCGAATAACATGGAGCATCGTAGCCCCTAACAGGCTCTTTGAACCAAACTCAGATAGAGGTCTCCCCCCCCCCACTACTTGGCGATGTGTCTACTCTACCCCCCATCAGCGCAAGCTAAAACATGCACAAAGCTACAGTGTGTAGTGTACAGCCCTCACTACAACCCCACAAGTTGGTAACCACCCTGAACATAACCCCACCTGCACACAACCCAAGCTAAGGGCCATTAAAAAAAATTCGCCACAAACCTTAAGGTGTGAGTTCCAAGGCAGCGACTGAGCGACTTGCGTTTGCGACTGCGAAAAAAAAAACTACCATAACGGACTACTATGTGTGTATTTTAAAGTATAGGGGATCGTAGAATGCAAGCTGTAATTATAGGACTGTACTTCCACATAAAATACACACAGGAGTTGTGCTCCGTTATGGTAGTTTTTTTCACAATCGCAAACGCAAGTCGCTCAGTCGCGGCGTTGGAATTCACACCTTTAAACACGTCCGTCTCAAATAGCAACACAATCTGTAAACGCAGTCAAAGGGGGTTAAAACAAAAAAAAAAACATAACTGGCGCAACAGTCCAATCAGAACCATGGCCTCGAGATGAGTGAGCATTATCTCATTTTCTAGATCATGATGGTGTGGGGTAACAACACATAAATCCCCCTACGACATTTAGTAGGAATCGAACCGGATTGCAGTGCGTAGAAGGCGAATGTGCTAACCGTTGACCGTTGAGGTTATGAGGATGACAATTGCAGTGCTCCCACGGCAGCCGGAGTTCTACCGCACCGGAGAGCGAACCGTTAATCAGAGCAACAACGGCCAAGGGCTGCCAAATCCTTTCAACGCCCAGTTGACGTTGCTACTACAACAGCATGACAACAATTATTGCGCAGTGCTGCCAATCGTACGTCGGTCGCCACAACGAGCCATCGGCATGTAATTTAAATCGGGGCGACCGGTAGCGCAGTGTGCTGAGGAGGCATCAGTCTCATGTTTGACTACCGGCGTTTCGGGTTCGAATCCCGTCCACGACAACGTTCGTGGTCATGGATGTGGAGGAGGTGCATGCTGGCAACTGCATTCTCTGAAACCAATTTATGCCAACGAAACGTCAACTGGGCCACATGGAACAGTTGACGCGCCATGCCCGACAAGGGGTTAGGGCAATTGAGTATGTAATTTCAAAAGTACCGTTATAATTTTTTTTTTTTTTTGAATCAGACATGTACTCGTTAGAAAACAGTTGGAGCAAAACGAAAAAAAAAATGTAAAAAAAGTCAAACTTGAAACAAACCAAAAAACGATACGAAAAAAAATCGCTAAAAAAAGAAAAACCTGAAATTATTTTTTCCTCTGTGTATGAATTAGTTTTTTACGTTTTTTTTTATAAGAAATTCACACGCGACATATAAACGAAGCGTAGGAAGACGAAGGTCTGCGTGCGTAACGCGTACTCGTATATGCGGATACAACTCAAATACCATTTAAATCTGATCCAAATTACTTTTAAATAAAAATCGAAGATACAGAAAGAAGAAGCACACACCCCCCGAAAACACACATCTACGCACACACAGAAACACACACTCACACACGAAGACACACATACAAACAGACAGACAGACACACTATTCAATATTAAGTTTTCTCTCGTTCCCCCTTTTTTTTTATATATATAAATATATATATAAATGTGTAATATTTTTGTTATACTCTACGAATATTTATTGTTTAATTATATATCATTTTTTTTATATATACATATATATATTAAATATTTTAGAAATATTTTTTTTTGTCAATTATATATATATACTGAATATTATATATTTTTTGTCCAACCTTAATTTAAATATTTATGCACACACGTAAAGACACAGACACACACTCACTCAATCAATCACACCCTCTCTCTCTCTCTCTCGCACACATGCAAACACAAACACACACCCATACATTTTAAGTTAACATGTAGGAGCGAAACATTTATATTTTATATAAATAAAAAACAAAACACAAAAAAACCATTCACACCAAATCAAACCAAAATTATATGCGATGCAAATATTATATAAAATTAGATACAAACAAAAAGGAATTATTATAAATATATATAATATAAATATATATTTAATCAGGACAAAGTAAATATGAATAAAAGGAAATTCTTTTCATAAAATTACCAAGAATTAAAAAAAAAACATAAGAAACACTTTTTTGATTTAAAGCTCCCAATCACACCCCCGCGTGTGGCTCCATCCCCCCTCGCATGTACTCGTCGTACGTCCGTTCCAGGCAAATAAATATGAATATGAAAAAAAATCAACAAAAAATTGTTTTTAATTCAATGCCCTTCGTTATTGTCAACTCCCCACCCCAAATTGCACACGTGAAATTTTCGGACGGATAAAAAAAAAGGAAAAGGAAACGACATGTGCCGCAAGATGCAACAAACAGAGGTTAGGAGTTACATATACATAAGTATATTTAACGACGACATCATAGCGACAATCACGACGACTACGACAAGTACTCTCGTCGGAAAACACCACACGAGTGGACAACAACTCAGCACTCACTCTCAGTTGGATCGCCGCCGAAGCACAACGTCGTGCAAAATTGTAGTCTACTTTAATTTAATTAATTAAACAATAAAGTACAATAAATATAAACTCTGACTTATCAATTATCGGCGTTTGTGGAAACAAGTCTTCACAGATCTACTTCATAGCGACGAACTTGAGAAACGTAAGTGTTAGGTTATGGTGTCCCGAGACTGCTGCGAGCGACGACGTAGAGTCTAGATTTAAATTTGAAATTCTTCTCTATGTTGTGAAATTAGAATTGACGTTTGCGACCAGTGTAGTCCGGATGGCGCAACGGTTATCACGTTCGCTTTCAACGCACTGGGCCCCGGTTCGATTCCGGGGATTTACGTGTCGGACTATGAGCCCACGCAGCTGTTAAATGAGTACCCATTATGGGGTAAATAACTCGGTTGAGCGTGTTGCTGATCACATACTTCTGCACAAAAAACCGTCACGATCTAGAAAATGAGATGATGCTAACTCATATCGAGGCCGTGGTTCAAATTGGACTGTTGCGCCAGTTATTTATTTATTTGCGACCAGTGGCGGATCTAGAAATTGAGTTTGGAGGGGGCCCGACTTTGTGTGTATTCCGCACTAATTCACCTTTCTGTCCTCAAGAGGCATGCGTCTGTTGAAAGCATAGACTCGTTCCTTATTGTAGGGAAGCATGCAATAATGAACGTACAAAGCCTTGAACCATGTTACGGTTAGGTTTAAGGGCTGTTCTGCTTACCAAAGCATATATGGACTGCAATAGGGTTCGTGTTATGTTACCCCCTATAATCATAATCATTGAACCAGACAGATTCAATATATTGTAATGTTTCCTCTTATGAACGAAACAAGGTCCGTTAGATATTCTTGTGCTGAATAATGAAAACACACACACTTTATTTACAAAACGAACTACACACGCGTAACTAACAATTAACGTCAAACTAGCTCGAACTATTTGTTAACGATAACGAGATGATGACTATATCCTCCTTTCCGCTTTATAGCGATCCAACCGCCACTGAGTGTCGAGTCTTACTCTAGTGACATCTGCCTTTATATAGCTGCTAGACCCATTCATTCGTCAATTAGCGAAGAGAAGACTCCAGATTTTTCGAGATGTTCTAGTCTCGGGTTTCCACTACTCAACGAAGGTTCGAGAATCCGCTAGTGCCCATGTCAGCTGACACTTGTTATCGATCATTCGAGATTATGATGAAGCTTAGTACAGTGCGTGTCGTAAAAGATACGCACTCCGTACACGCAAAAATATGATCAATATCGATAGTATCAATAAAGTCTGGAAATATTATATTCATCCTCCAGGATTCCAATCAATTCCAGAATAATAATAATCCACATTCATTTGGAAATAGATGGCGGTGTCATTGACGTAGCCAGGGGAGGGGTCCAGGGGGTCCGCAACCCTCTTGATATTTTATAATTCAAAAAACAACAACAAGCCGAAGCTTATTTGCAAATCCATCAGTATGGCCAAATTTATTTGCACACATTAGGAACAATTTTCTGGAAGATTAACGGTACTCGTTGGTCTTTGTTTCTATCAATCGTTGAGCTGGGACAGGTGTGGAGCATCAGTTGGTATTAGAGTTATTGTGTTAAATAAGTCAGTAGCATTTGGAATGCCTCGAAACGTTGAAATCTCCATTGAAAAGCGGTCGACAATCGTTGCTGAGTTTAATTGCAGTGTTATCGCTAGGGAATTAGCGGAAAAGAATTAAATGTCGCAGGCGGAGTGTTTACTACCAGGTAAAAAAGCAAAAACAAAATGAAGCTGGTAGTGTCTAAAATGCAGGAAGATCAACAACTCTAAGGCTGAAAACACACCGCATAAAACAAAACATTTGTTTCTGTTTTAAGAAACAACCGACCATTGCTTCTTATCAGGCAGCACACACCAAAAGAAACGAAACAAGACAAACGTCTTTGTCTCGATGCGTTTTATGACTGGTTGTCGATAATGCATGTCTTTGGATATTATCAACACACACCGAATGAAACAAACATGCTTCAGACAAACGTCGTTGTCGATAATTGCATATATTGCAATTGGCGCAACACACACCGCATGAAACGTAACAAAAAGACAAGAAAAGACAGAAAAACATGTTTCGTTGCCACTAGACGGCCAGTTGTCTTTCAAAGACAAAAATTCGTTTCCGCTTAATAGCTGGTCATTTTAAGTAAAATTTCGCAAATTATGGACGTCGTCGTTGCAAATTTAATTTTGTCTTATCTCAACACACACACCAAGCGAAACAAGACAAAATGAGGTTTTGTTTTGTCTCACTGTGTTTCGCTTGGTGTGTGCTGCAATGAAACACGTTTTTTTTTTTGTCTTAAAAGACAAAAACGTTTTGTCTGATGCGGTGTGTTTTCACACTAAGGGAAGATGCTGAAATTCGACGGTCTATGCAATGGAATAGCCGCGAAAAAGTCGGAAACATTCTAAATAATATTAACGTAAACAGAATTAAAAAAAAAATAATAATTAGCGGCACTACGATTCGAAGGAGACTATCCGAAGCAGGAATAAAAGCTTAAGTCGCCAGGAAACAGCCGTATATCACTCAAAAACAAGCTAGCAGAAGGCTAGCTTGCCGAAGGTATGATACCCTTCACGTTCTGTGGTACATTTGCCACTTTGAAATTAGTAACAAAACTTGTTCCGATTTCACTATTCCTATAAGAGATATGAAATAGTGAGCCGATTTCAACCAAATTTAGAAATGTAGCTTAGCAGTCAATATGATTGAATAATATGCAATTTTATAAAGATATCTTCAGAAATAAAAAAGTTTTTCTGATAAAAACTTTCTTTTGGAACGGTCGCTCCTATGACAGCTATATGATAGAGTAGTCCGATTTCAACCAAATTCGGGAATGTGATTTCACTAAAGATACTATTGACTAATGTGAAATTTGAAAGCAATATCTATAGAAATAAAAAAGTTTTTCTCACAAAGACGAATTTTTGGACCGGTCGTTCCTATGGCAGCTATATGACGTAGTGGTCCGATTCCGTTGGTTCCGACATATATACAGCGTGCAATAAGGCTTTGTACAAAATTTCAGCTCAATAGCTTTAAAAAAGAGGGACTAGTTTGCATAGAAACAGACGGACAGACGGACAAAGCTTAATCGACTCGTCTCATCGAACTGACCAAGCAAGAATATATATAGTTTATGTGGTCGGAGATGCTTCCTTCTGTGCGTTCATGACAAAGTTAATATATCCTATCACATCCGGAAGGGTATAAAAATCGGGTGGTTCGTTTGGAGTTTACTTTGGAACACGGAAATAAACCGGTCGAATTTTAGAGACAAATTTAGTGGTCAGGCGAAAGTGCTTTTTCATTGGACGGAACCCATGCAACAGCAAAAGAAAAAGCAAATTGTTAGTATCCCCTAGCGACATTCACATGGTGGTGAAATCATGGTATGAGGGTGTATTTCTTTCAACAGAATTGTTCCCATAGTTCAGTGTCCAACAAAAATACACTGGCAAGAAGACTTCGACATTTTGAACAAAGTTTCTTAATTGAACCTGATTTTATACTACAGCAGGACAATGCACCAAACCATACTGCAAAACGGATTCAACAGTTCTTATCTGACGTTCAACAAAAACTCTTGAAATGGCCTCCACAAAGTCCTGACTTGAATGCCATTGAAAGTATCTGGCATTTGGTTAAATCAAAAATTCCTCAAAAGATTGGGAAACCGCCAGCCGAAGCCTGCGACGACGTCTTAACGGTATGGACGGTCCTATCCATCGAAACAATTAATAACTTAATTGATTCCCTGCCGCAACGACTAGAAGCGGTTATTCGGGCAACGGAGGGAAACACGAAGTATTAGGTAACGGTCCCAAGGAACCCTTTATTCAGATAAACAACCAATTTTCTTTTTTTCGAAAATTTTGCGGAAAGACGAGGTGCAAGTCATCATTGTGTAAATACTTTTCGCAATAAAAATAGATGTGCAAATAATTGCAGCCATTTCATTTTTCGTTTTTTTTTTTTTCTACTCTGTGTAATATTTTATTTTAATTTTTCTTTTGTTAACTAATCATGAACTTCCCAAAGAACACCTCTATGACATTTCATTTGGATGCAATAAAATTTAAAGGAGTTATTTTGATTTCATTGCAATTTTTCATTGTAATTTGTTTTGTGTAAATAATTGTGGCCACGACTGTATACGGGAGACCAACATTTCTGATATCTGTAATATCCTTCTAGCATCACTTTCGACATCTACTGGTCTACCACCGGCCAATGCGCAAACCAATTCAAAAAGCTTCGGGCCTGGTTTGTGTCTGTACTAAGCAGTGTTAATGGCGCTTTCTACAGTTGGTCATTTTGCGCCACTGTGAACTCTCCATAGAGAATACCTATGGAGGAGCAATCCGCATATACTCAACACTAAACTACTTGAAGCAATTCCAGTCGTAAAAAGTAAATAGAGAGACACACGCCCTCCACTGCGCAACACCCGCGCAGTCTATATAAAAGCACAGGAAGCACGTAAGATGTCATCCCCTCTCCTACTTTTCCAGTTGGAACAATAACATTCCAGTCTGTCTCTCTGCCGCGGAACACCCGCCCGGTCCATATAGAGCAAAAGAGATGTCAAATTTCCATCCCCCTTCCTACTTCCTCACTTGCGCCGAATTGCTACGGTTCTCTCGCTCTTTTTCACTTCCTCATATACTCTCTCTTCAAAGGAACTCTCGCACCATAATACGTGTGCATCTTTCTTTTATGGCAAAGAAGTAACGTTTTTTCTCGTTGTCGTTTTTTCTGCAACAGAACAGAACCGATAGACCGCTTCCACACTATCCGGTTTCAGCCGTGCACGGTTAAAACTGAAACGGCGAAAATTATACAGTCGTCCCCCGCTTATTCGCCATGTTAGGGACCGGAGCAACGGCGAAAAGCGGAATTCGGCGAAAAGCGGAACCTAGCTTTTTTTCAGCTTGTAAATGGATATTGACTACCTTGAAACGTAAATTACACGTTTATATCATTTTTTAAAGAGTTAGAAAGGTTAATAACACAAATGATTAAACAAATGCAGAAAAATTAACAAAAAATGATTTGTAAATACTTCATTTTTTAATAACACACTATTTTCATATAAGAATAAGGGATATAAGATATAAAAAGAATAGTTATCGAAAAGGTTGGAAAAATGACAAATCATTAGAAAATTAAAATTTGAATCTTTTCGCAGAAGTGGAGCTTCCAGGATTTGAATCTGAAGAGATTGTTGTCGATGGCTGCGCAGTTGCTGTCTTGAAATAAGACAACATTGATGTTTGCTGCAGAGATCCCTTTCTCCTTTCTCTGAGAAGTTGGCGATAGCAAGCTATTTGGTCTTCTAAGCCCTTGTTGACTTTAGCACTTCTTTCGAAGTTCGGGTCGACCCTCTCCCAAAATTCTATTGCCTCCTCAACTTTTGAGATTCCTTCCTGCAATTCTTTCGTAGTTAAAACCCTGGGCTGAACCTCATCACTCGGTATATCTTCCTGTTCTCTGAACAATCTTCTCTGTTCTTCGATTAACAGAAGATCTTCATCATTTAATTCCTCATTATGGGATTCAAGCAAATCTTCAACGTCTTCAGGCTCGACTTCTAACTCCAGTTCTGTTGCCATGTTAACAATGTCCGAAGTTACTTCATTCACAGGATCCTCGTTTGCTTCCAAATCGCTCGTGAATGTGGGGATCAGTTTCTTCCATGCACCTTTAACAATAACGAAACTATTAATTTATGAGAGTTCATATGTTTACTATAATAATACTTACCCTTCAAAGTCGTTTCTTTGACTTCCCCCCAAGCATCTCTAATTGTTTTAATGCCGTCCAAAATTGTGAAGTTTTTCCAAAAGGATTTAAGTTTGTTTTGTTTCGGAACATCAGAACCATCATCATCTATTGCGGCTATAGCCTTTGAAAAAGTCCTCCGTAGATAATACGATTTAAAAGACGCAATCACGTTTTGATCCATTGGCTGCAACAATGATGTTGTGTTTGCAGGAAGGAATACAACTTTTATATTTTCATGTACTTCAGTCAAACTCTTAGGGTGACTCGGAGCATTATCGATTACAAGTAGAATTTTGAATGGAATATTCTGTTTTCTGCAAAAAGTTTCAACAGCAGGTTTGAAAGATTCTGAGAACCAAGTCCCAAACAAAGCAGCCGTCATCCAGGCTTTCGTATTTGACTTGTAGTAAAGGGGAAGACTTGACTTAACATAGTTTTTAAGTGCTCTAGGATTTTCTGAATGGTAAATCATCATTGGTTTTAGTTTACAGTCACCAGCTGCATTAGCTCCTAGTAAAAGAGTTAGTCTATCTTTCGCAGCCTTGAAACCGGGCATAGATTTCTCTTCTTTTGCAATAAAAGTTCTAGCGGGCATTTTTTTCCAATATAATGCCGTCTCATCCACATTAAAAATCTGTTGCTCCGTGTAGCCACCATCGTCAATAATTTTTTTCAGTTCTGCAGGATACATTTCTGCCGCTGCGGTATCTGCGCTTCCTGCTTCTCCCTGAACTTTTATGTTATGCAAGTTAGACCTTGCCTTGAATCTATTAAACCAGCCCTTGCTAGCCACAAATGATTCTCCGGTGGATGTCTCTCCCCTTTCAGCCTTTAATGAGTTGAATAAACTTAGGGCTTTGGCTTGGATAATGGATGTACTAAGCGGGATATTGTGGCTAACTTGGTCCTCAATCCAGACGTTTAATAACTTCTCCATATCAGCAATTAAACTGTCCCGCTTTCTAATTATTTTTGAGTGAACTGATGTGGCATTTTTTACTTCCTCCAAAACTTTGGCTTTATTCTTGATAATTGTTCCAACTGTCCTGCGAGGTAAGTCTAACTTCCGGCCTATATCAGTCATGGACATTCCTCCCTCGGCGAGCTTGATAAGTTCAAGTTTTTGTTGCAAAGTTAGAACCCTATGACTCCTTTTGACTTTCTCACTTTGGTTTGTTTCCATTTTGTATAAACAAACAATAAATTATAGTATAAATGTAAATGTTACACGACAATAACACACCCGACGCGAAATTTTAAAAAATTAGTATCTGCTGTCCGGAACAACGGCACTTTACAACTGTATTGAAGGGAAACAAGATTTCCTTAAGAATTAATGTCAGCAGTTTTCATCTTAAGTGGACAAAACGATAACTATCGTTTAATATGAGTTTTCATATTTGTGAACCATCGATTTTTTACACTTGACATTCAGGAATTTGAATTTACTTATCTTGAAGTGTATCCTAATAAAATTTTATTGCTCCTTTGGCTAAGTTAAAGTGTGTAGTTGATGTTGGTTGTTACGATGTCGCTGTAACTAACAGTTATTTGAAATTGGAAATGAAAAGTTATACGGCGAAAGAGTGAGACAGGCGGCGAATGTATGAATCTTGCCGGAATTGAAAAGCGGCGAAAGAGCGGATCGGCGAAAAGCGGAACGGCGAAAAGCGGGGGACGCCTGTA
Source organism: Chloromyia formosa (assembly GCA_964017055.1). Lineage (NCBI taxonomy): Eukaryota > Metazoa > Arthropoda > Insecta > Diptera > Stratiomyidae > Chloromyia > Chloromyia formosa. The sequence continues at coordinate 5,822,464 of OZ024819.1, read as the reverse complement.
TTCGATTTGTGTATAGCTTTCGATTTTTAGCCACGACCGTGTAGTGTGAAAAGGTGTGCGAGTGTTCTTCTTCACACCACTGGTTTTAAGGAAGGTACTAATCTCCGTTTTTTCGTGCATAATCTCATACAAAAACTGTCAAAAATCCGGTGCGTACGAAAATTTTCGCTTTTCACGGTACTCAGTTCTTCGCACGATAATCTCTTACACAGACAAAAAGTCTCCACTATGTCTGCGCTATGCCCCACTAGGGGTTAAGGCAAAGTAGTAACCCCTTGAGCCGCGGAGCTTGCGAAGGGAGCTTCTCGGGGAAGTGGGAAATAATAGTCGCGTTTTTGTAACAGCCGTACGGAGCAGAGCAGATTAATACCACACAATTACACTAACAATTTGATCTGAGCTGATCTGGATAGAAGGTTAGTGCAAAAATTCTCCTCTGTCAAGTAGTCTGGTACGCATAGAAAGATACGTCAACAGGTTGGATCGGTATTACCGCAAGTGGGGTATCCGCATCAGCCCAGCCAAAAGTGAGCTGATCTTCTTCGGGCGGCCCGGAATGAGCAGCGACAAGAAGATGAGACATATTAAGTCCCTGTCAATAAAGTTAGCCGCCGACTAACGAGTGAAAGCGTCCAGGGAGGTGAAGTACCATGCTGTAATACTTGACCGATTCCTTTCTTTCTGCAAGCACGCAGCCCACGCCCTAAAGAGCGCGGATAAGGCTTCGGTTTCTTGTCTTCCCTTCTCTATTCCAGGTCGTCCGTAATCAAAAGAGTGAAGGCCGGTGCTGACATATGGCATCCCTCTGTGGAGCCGCGCCCCTAAGTCCCATTGGAGAAAGATCGAGACGTTCGAAAGGAAGATGTTGCGTGCAGTAACAGGCCTTTATTGCCGCGCCGACCGAAATTGGTACTACCGCCGAAATGACGTGCTCTGCAAAGGCGCCAACCTCGCCAAGATCAAGGAGCATGTAAAACACCTGACGGACAAGGCCGTCAGAAGATCCAGACGTCACAGCAGCAGAAAAGTTCGCGATTCCACGCTGGGGGAAAACTTCCTCGCCGTTCCAGCTACAGCACGAAATGCAGTTTCCTGATCGTCTGGAAACTAAAGCTAAACGCAGCCTGATCCCAAGGCTGAATCAACTGGTCAGCTGATAACTAGCTACATCATCACCCACCGCCCATCGAAGCAACGAAGCAAAGTCCTGGAAACCTACCCCAGCTTGACCTCAAAACTGAGCCACCTGGTCATCCGACTCCATAGTCACCCATGGCTACATCAACACCCTACGTCTCTATTAGCAGTAATTATGATTCGAACTCGGGCACCGGGCTTCTGCTTCTGGCAAAGCCGTCAGTAAATTAGGATTTATGTAAGTCTATATCTGTAAGCTCGTAAGCCCAACATACACCATCCGGAAAAACTTGTGGAATACCGGATCGTGTATGGCTGCTCAGGTCGCCTTGAGGCCGCCGGACAGGCCTTTGAGGCGGCCGGATGGATAATTGCAAATCGATCTTATCGCCATAGAATGAAAGTATCTATATATCTATATTGCTTTGAATTGTACGGCATTTTACTTTCCATAGCCAAGCTTCACATACATTTGTCTATTGAAATAAACTGCAGTGAAAATTCATTCTAGTCATGATGCGGCCGGACAGGCAAAGCAATAGATAGATAATTTCGTTCTATGGCGATAAGATCAATTTCCAATTATCCATCCGGCTCAAGGCGGCCTGCACATGCCATTGACGATCCGGAATTCCTCAAGGCCAGGCCTGATCAGTTTTTCCGCAGAAAAATTCCGGAACGTGTGTGGTGGAGGCCTGGCGGGAACGATTTTCCTTCCGGCCGCCTGAAAGGCCAATCCGGCCGCCTGAAAGGCCAATCCGGCAGCCTGAAAGGCCAATCCGGCCGCCTGAAAGGCCAATCCGGCCGCCTAAAAGGCCAATCCGGTCGCCTGAAAGGCCAATCCGGTCGCCTGAAAGCGGCCTAATACGACCATACACGATCCGGAATTCATCAAGGCCGGGCCTCATCAGTTTTTCCGGACAGAAATTCCGGATGGTGTATGTTCGCCTTTAAGATTCAGCTCTAGATGTGTTGTAAATTATTTATTACCTGAATAAAAACCTTATAAATTCGAAGTTGAGTTCAGTTGTTGTCTCGGCCTCGACGGAGAAGGTTGTTTGGACTCTGGTGCTGGATTTTTTTTTCCTTTTGATCCAGTAGTTTTTCTTGAGTACTTTTATTTGAGTAGTTTTTTGGAGTTTTTTTTTGTTTGAGTAGTTTTTTGGATTTTTTTGAGTAGTTTTAATTGAGTAGCTTTTCCGAGTAGTTTTTGGGTAGCTTTTTTTGAATTATTTTTTGATAAGGCGGCTCGAGAAAAGAGCTTAACTCGTGTCTCTGATTTTTTTCCTTAGAATTTTTTTTTTTTTAATTAGATTAGATTAGATGGAGGGCAGTTGTCCCAGAGGGCCAACAAGCACTGCGACCCGGAAGTCTATTGTGCTACACCCTGAAGTCTACGCAGATTAGTGATCTGACTAATTCTCGAGACCAATCATCCCAACAAATCTGCTCAGCTGTTCGAATGTTAGTGAGGCAATCGTTTCCGCTTCAGGGAATGCATCGCCGAAGCACTTCAAGCGTCGGAGATGAAGTGCATCACAGTCACAGAGAATGTGCTGGGAAGTCTCATCTTCGCTCTCACAGAAGCGACAGCTTGGGTCAGAGACAATTCCCATTCTATGCAGATGACCCCTCAGGGTAAAGTGACCCGTAAGGAGCCCACAAATAGTTCTAACCCGGTTTCTGCGTAGTCTCAGCAGTTCGTGGGTACGGTTGCGTGAGTGGCCAGCTATAAACAGCTTGGCCTGTCTAAGACCAGGGGTATTATCCCAGTGCGCGATGGTTACTGAGTGTTCCCATTCCCTGATGTGCCGTCTTGCACTACACAAGGGAATTCCACAGTATGGCTCCGGACCGACGAGTGGGGTTGCAGATGCTCCCCTGGCCAACTCGTCCGCTGTTTCGTTTCCTGGGATACCAGCGTGTCCGGGGACCCAGTAACCTTATTTACGGAGCCTAATCTCTGCAGGGCTTCACGACCACTAAGCACCACTTTCGACGAGACGGAGAAGTTACTTAGTGCTTTGATCGCCGCCTGGCTGTCAGTGAAGATTGCAATATTCCTGCCTTGGTATCCAGCTGCTAAGCATGTGTTCGCACAAGTCTCGATTGCGTGAACTTCCGCCTGAAATACCGTGGCGTACTTTCCTATTGCAATGGATATCTTATGAGACGGACCTACGACGCCCGCCCCTGTACCATCTTCGGTTTTAGATCCATCTGTGTACCACGTAACAACGTTTGAGGGGAGAGTGTCGAGCTTCAGATTCCAATCCTCTCTGCTCCATATTTCGGTTGAGAATGGAATTTTAAAGCAAAGCTCCCTAGCCAAATGGTCTGATGGCATACTGAGTACATGGTCCTCATTTACCCAGTTGGTCTGCTCAGGGTTTAGTTTGAGGAAATTCTGGCAAGCTTTTAGTCTTGCTACTGCTATTTTTGCCTCCGCCTTTATATGAATGTGAAGCGGCGGAAGGTCGATTAGCGCTTCAAGAGCTACAGTCGGGCAGCTGCGGATAGCCCCCGTGGCTGTGAGACATGCTAGTCTCTGAATCTTACCCAGTTTGGTTTTGCCATCTTTGGTGGTTGATTTTTTCCACCAAACAACAGCTCCATATTCAACAATTGGTCTGACAATCGCCTTATAGATCCAAAGGATTATGCGAGGGCTTGTTCCCCAAGTCTTACCCGCAAACTGCCTACAAACCCATAGGGCCTTAATGGCTTTGTCCGATATTGTCTGTAGGTGTTCCGACCAGAGTAATTTCCTGTCTAGAGTAACACCGAGGTATTTGGCGGAATCCGCCAGGAGCACTGGAGAGTTGTATATTGTAGGACATCTCATTTGTCTGGGATTTCTTTTCTTCGAAAAGGGGACAACAACTGCCTTAGCCGGATTGACTCGAAGGCCGTTGTCATTGCACCATTTTTGTACTGTGTTTAATGCCGATTGAAGAATTTCCGTTAGGACTTCTTCAAACTTTCCTCTAACAGTTATGACCAGGTCATCGGCATATCCCTGAGTTGAATATCCCATCTTTGTAAGCTTCCACAGTAAGCTGTCTACTACGATGCACCACAAGAGAGGAGATAGTACCCCGCCTTGCGGGCATCCTCGAGTGACGTTTGCTGTTAAAGTGCAGTCTCCTATCTCTGTGATGACCTTTCTGGATGATAGCATCCTTTTTATCCATAGTGCCGTCGTTTCATCCGCTCCCTTTGCTCTAAGCGCAGAGTCAATGGAAGAGAAAGATGTGTTGTCGAAAGCACCTTCGATATCCAAAAAGGCACAAACTGCCGTCTCCTTTACTGCCAGGGTGGCCTCAATTTCTCCAACTAAACAGTGTAGAGCAGTTTCAGTCGACTTACCTGACTGGTAAGCAAACTGTTTACAGTGTAGCGGGAATTTTGTGAGAAGTGTAGACCTGATGTGAGCATCAAGGATTTTCTCCATAGGCTTGAGCATAAAGGAGGTCAGGCTGATAGGCCTATATGATTTGGGGTCATCTTTGGGACGATTGCCCATTTTTGGGATGAAGACTACTTTAACCGATCTCCAGGAATCTGGGATATAACCTAGAGCAAAGCTACCTCTGAATATACTTAGGAGGTAGGGGATTAGTATATCCTTTCCTTTCTGTAGCAGAGCGGGAAAGATTCCATCCGTACTAGACGATTTATATGGGTCAAAAGAGTCAATGGCCCATTTTACTTTATTGTAAGTGAAGATATTTTTGGCAATACTCCAGTCGGCGCGGGATGCCTCGTAGCGCACCCCCATGTCGACCGAGTAGCTGTTATCTTCATCTAGACTGACGCACCCAGGAAAATGGGTCTCAAGAAGCAAATTACCTGTGCTCTCGGCATCCTGTGTGATGCTGCCATCTTGTCTTCTTAGGGTGTTGACTTGGTTGGTGCCTTTTTTAGCCAGAACACGATGTACTTGTAGTCTGGCAGCCTTGTTGGTATTATCTACACCTCTGCGTTTCTTGGCACTGCGGACACCTTTGTTGTAGAGTGTAAGCGAGGCTCGGTACTGTTCCCACTCACCAGTACGCTTAGCTCTATTGAAAAGTCTTCTAGTGCTTTTGCGTAACGCAGAGAGTTCGGAGCTCCACCATGGAACGCCTCTAGAGTCAGTAGAGCTACTTAGAGGGCAATTTTCTTCATAGGAGGATGTGATTGCCTCCGATACGTTGGATACCAAGGAATCTAAGCTGAGCCACCCTGAGACTTTATTGTCTACCAGATCGAGTTTCTCACGCAGAGAGACCGAATATCCTTCCCAGTCAGTGCGTTTGGGAATCCTTCTGCTTGTTTTGGCTAGGTTTAATGCTGCTATGTTAAAACAAATGTGCCTGTGATCGGACAGAGATGGCTCATCCGAGACATGCCAATTCTGTATTCGATTTGAGATGTTTTTTTTTAATTACATATGTATTATAACACTCGTCGACCAATATGTACATATAAGACGTGAATTGAATTCACAAAAGTCCGCCGTGAGGGGGAAGGGCGGAGACAATGATAAAAGACGTTTCCTAGACGAACTGTCGTCGGACCACAAACCGATCCAATTCTTCATTGAAAAAATGTTCATCGATCTCACGGATCCAATGAAAAAGGAAACTGATTGGAAACGTTATTACGACACCCTGAGTACAATAGACCCGCAAACGCCAATTGAAACCACCAGGGACCTAGAACACGCGATAGAAAGCCTGACTTCCACGATAGGTACTATTGGCAAAAGAGTCCAACCAATACGACTTAATCTCCGTTAAGGGTGAAAAATCCCTACGAACTCCCTCAGAGCATTAAAAACCTGATAAAAAAAGAGGAATCGAATACGGAAAAGAGCTAGGCAAACCGGCGACCCTAGCCAGCGCCAATTAGCTAGCAGGCTTATCAATCGAATAAAGGTGCAAATCGATGAACACAGGAATAAATGATGGGAAGAATTTATACGAGAGACAAAAACTTCTGGAGGATCAGACACAAATCCCAAGAAATTTTTCCTCCAATTCACGGCCCTAACGGCATGAAGGACGATGACTCGGAGAAGTCAGAGGGCCTTCACGGATACCATGGAACTCCAGTTCCAGGAGAACGAACCCCCTGACGGCGATCTTGATGAGGAGGACAGAGCCGAAGAGATATGCTCCAGAATCGACACACGCGACGAAACAATTAGGCAGACTGACCTAAACGAAGTGTGAAGCCTCGTCAGCTCCCTCTACATACGAAAATCGCCAGGACCGGACACTGTAGTTAACGTACGGTTGCAAAACGTCGATCTTTCATCTCAGGAGGTATCCAGAAGTATGGAAAAAAGTGTAGAGTAGTTTTTTTGAGTAGTTTTTTTTTTTTTTTTGAGTGAGTAGTTTTTCCTGAATGGTTTATCTTGAGTAGTTTTTTTTTTAGTTTTCCCGAGTAGTTCTTTTTAGTAGTTTTTTTTTTCGAGTAGTTTGTATGTGGCTTTTTTTAAATTTTGTTTTATAAGGCGGCTCGAGGATAGAGCTTAACTTGTGTCTCAGGTTTTTTTATTTTTATTTTTTTCTTTTGCGTTTTTTTCCTTAGATTTTTTTTTTTTTATTATGTATTATAACACGTCGTCACATAACATGTATGTATTAGAATGAATGTTCCTAAACGAAAAAAAAAATCGACGACACAAGTGGTGACGTGTACGCGGTAGAATCATATAGAACGAGTATACAATAGTTCGCCGTAGGGCCTTGATGAAATACAGTATCATCATGGTGGCGCGACAGCCCAACGTCAGGTCTTGAAATACAGTACATACCATATAAAGCTGGACACACTCGAGCGATCCAAAATACCCCCGCGTATATGGAGAGCTACTAATCGCTCGAACACAGACACAACTCGATTGTCTAGAGTTGTGTGTGAATTTGGCCTGCCAAGTTTAATTTTCGACTGTTTGGAATTTCGTAAAAAAAATACTCTTAAATACAACTCAAAAAATAAAACAATTTTTCGCTAGATTGCTGACATAAAAGCTTTATTATTGTAACATACGAGTATAATGACTTGTAATTTTTGTTTTTCTGTTGGAAGTAGGGGAAAGGGGGTTGGGGGCTATGAATTTCTTTATTGTTTCCTTTTTGTCCAATTGGCTTCACCAGCTATTACATCCATCGCGCATGCCCCTCGCTTCTCTCTCTCTCGTTCGGTTCTCGCTAAACTTTAAATCACGTCTTGTCTTAGTTTGCTTCTTATATCCTTTTTGTTTTGTTAATATTATTTTTATAATTTCTTCTTTACTAACTTAAGGGATCTACGGTGTTGTATTGCTAACACTAGATGAAGTTGGCGGCGAAATACTATTACTGCTACTATTATTGATGCCGCCTGTTGTGGCGGCGGCGGCGGCAGTTGCCTGTGATGCGGCCACTGCTACAGGCGGTTGTAGTACGCCGGCCACCATGGCCGGACCAACAGCCGCATTAGGAGCTACGGTGCTAGTTGCTATCGCACCACTCACCACGCCGCCGCCCACCACGCCCGAAGTGGAAATGCGCGAAATCGAGGGCTCACGTTTTGGCGGTACGGTCGGCTTATTGGGCGGTATCGGTGGCGGAACACCGCGACCCATACCGGCTGGTGTTGTGCCGCTGGCGTTGAGTAGCAGCCCCCCGCCGGCGCCGATACCGCCGGTCGTCGCAATTCCACCACCGATACTGGCACGATGTATAGTGGCGCACTGTTGCGACGGTGCTGGTGATAGTGGTGGTGGTTGTTGATTAGCAGTGAGCGATACGGCGCCGCCCATCAGATTGGGCGTTACAATCGAGCCGGAAATTTTAGCAGTGACATTTTCACTAGTCAGCGTACCGGTGGAAGGCTGAAAAATGTGGAGAAATTATATGACCAACACAGGTTGGGAGGATGGGGAGGTTACCTTTCCAAGTGTTGCGGCAAAGCTTGGCACGCCTGCTGCGCCAAGAATAAGATCACACGCCACGCCCCCCGTCCCGATAACGGTGGCCGGTTGTCGTAAGCATTGTCCGGGCGATATGGATCGTGCAATGCCGGTAGCTGATGCGAAAAGCAAAAAATTGATGTAAAATTTAAAGGGGATTTAAGATCAGATTCAAACTCACTTGGTCCGGATACCGGTACGCTGGAAACTGTGGCCGTTGGCTGTATGATTTTGGCAACATTCATGATTGAGGATGATGCCACCGTGGCGGCTGTTACTTCGTCCACTACTGCAAAAGAAACCAAAATTACTTGAATGCTCGCTCCGGGAAGTCCTACGGCACACACACTCACCTCCAGTGCGCACCTTATTCGATAGCGTTCCTCCTCCTCCCGCCGTCCCGGTCGCCATACGCAGCGCGATTTGCTTTCGGAATGTCTCATTCTCGAGGCGCAATTGTTGCAACTCCATTTCCATGTCCTTGATCCGTTTCTCCTCTTTGGCGAAATTCAATTTCCACGTTTTGCGCTCCATCTCAATTGCCACCGCCTGTTTCTCCATTTCCGCTTCCATACGCAACGATTTTTTGCTCTCCTCCTCCAGTCCGTCCGCTATCGAGTCGGAGCGTTGCTTCTCCTCGCTCAGAATTTGCGCCAGATCCTCCGACCGCTTACGCTCCTCAATATACTTCATAATGATCTTCTTGCGTTCGGCGAGCAGCAACAGGACAATTTGCTTTTGACGGCCGCGCTCGAATTCGAGCATTTCCTGCGACTTTTTCACATCTTTCTCGAGCTTTTTGCGTTGCGTCCGTTCCGTGTCGAGCTCTTGCTTGAGCTTTGTACGCTCCATCTCCAGACCGTACGTTATGTCGTCACCCTGCGCCGTATCGTGCTCATGTTTGCGTTTCTCCTCCTCCAGCTCCTGGCGCATACGCTGATTGTTCTCCAGCGAGTCGGACAGAAAGGCAATCATACGCGCCTGGGTTTGACGCTGTCGCGTAATCACCTGATTCAACGATTCAATTTGTTGTTCGATCACGTTGCGCACTTCGAGGTCGGCTTGAATGGCGGCCGCCGACGATTGACGACTCACGTGATTGCCCGTGATCGCGGCCTTGTCGCGAAACAGGGCCGCTTGCGGATCGTCCAAATTGACGCGTTTCGCCCGCAGCGCATGAATGTATTGTTTGACGCGTTCGTTACGCAAGGCGGCAATGACGACATCACGAGCCTGCAGCTCACCCTCCAGATAGCAGAGCATGTGAAGGAGCTCGTTTTTGGAGAGTTCGTAACGATTCGAACGCTAGAATGGTGGGGAAGGGGGCATGTGAGAGGGGAAAGAGGGTGATTTGAGGGGGTGCAAGGAAGAGAGAGTTATTGAAAGTGATTCGTTGCCGATCCGAGGGGAGGGGAGATCACTCGATTTTCGTGGGGCGCGATCTTAAGCGCGTGAATTGGCTGCGCCATTTGCGAGATATTGCGCGTTTGAAGGACAAAAGGACCTTTTTGCCGATCAAGTGATAAAACGGCGGCCAATATGGGCGTATTCTGAATCTAGGTAACGGGGGTAAATGCACTGGTCAGGATAACAGGACTTTTTTTACTTTGACATGCTTTTTTTTTTTATTTTGAAACGAAATGGCGTCCAATACGGGCGTTTTCTAAATCGGGATGACGAGACCAATGCACTGAGTGCTATTGAAGGTATTTTGAGGTCCCTTGATCAGGACAAAAGGACCTTCTTAGCTTTGATATGGTTTTAAGGTCCTTGGTGAGGTCAAAAGAATTTTCTCAACTTTAATGTTTTTTTTTTAACGAAATGCTATCCAATGTGGGTATTCGCTTAATCGACGGTGACGAGATAGCGCAACAGGACCTTTTTGGGCATGAAGTGATGAAACCTGGCCAATGTGGGCATTATCTGAATCAAGATGACGAGACCAATGCACTGAGGTACTGTTGAAAGCATTTTTGGGGGTCTTTCGATCAGGACTAAAGGACCTTCTTGGCACTGATATTTTTTAGAATTTTTAAATGAAACGGCGTCCAGTGTGGGCGTTTACTGAGTCGGAGGTGACGAGATCAATGCACTGGGGTGCTGTTGAAAGCATTTTGGGGGTCCTTCGATCAGGACAAAAGGACCTTCTTGGCTCTGATATGTTTTTGAATTTTCAAATGAAGCGGCGTCCAATCTGGGCGTTTTCTGAGTCGGGGGTAACGAGATCAATACGCTGAGGTACTGTTGAAGGTATTTTGAGGTCTTTTGTTCGGGACAAAAGGACCTTCTTGGCTTTTCATATGTTTTAGAATTCTAAAATGAAACCGCGTCCAATGTGGGCGTTTTCTGAGTGGGAGGTGACGAAACCAATGCACTGAGGTACTGTTGAAAGCATTTCGGAAGTCTTTTGATCAGGGCAAAAGGACCTGAGTCGGAGATGACAAGATCAATGCACTGGGGTGCTGTTGAAAGCATTTTGGGGGTCCTTCGATCAGGACAAAAGGACCTTCTTCGCTTGATACGTTTTTGAATTTTGAAGTGAAACGGCGTCCAATGTGGGCGTTTCCTGGGTCGAAGCTGACGAGACCAATGCACTGAGGTACTGTTGAAGGCATTTTGGGGGGTCCTCTGATCAGGACAAAAGGACCTTCTTCGCTTGATAAATTTTTTTGGAATTTTTAAATGAAACGGCGTCCAATGTGGGCGTTTTCCAAGTCAGGGATAACAAGATCAATGCACTGAAGTACTGTTGAAAGCATTTTGGGGAGTCCTTTGATCAGGACAAAAGGACCTTCTTGGCTCTGATATTTTTTAGAATTTTTAAATGAAACGGCGTCCAATGTGGACGTTTTCTGAGTCGGAGGTGACGAGATCAATGCACTGAGGTACTGTTGAAAGCATTTTGGGGGAGGGGGGTCCTTTGATCAGGACAGGATCGCTTGTTACGTTTTTGAATTTTTAAATGAAACAGCGTCCAATGTGGGCGTATCCTGAGTCGAAGCTGACGAGACCAATGCACTGGGGCACTGTTGAAAGTATTTTGGGGGTTCTTCGATAAGGACAAAAAGGACCTTCTTGGCTCTGATATTTTTTTTAGAATTTTTAAATGAAACGGCGTCCAATGTAGGCGTTTTCTGAGTCGGAGGTGACGAGGTCAACGCACTGAGGTACTATTCGAGTTCGAGTCCCGTCCACGACGACGTTCGTGACCGTGGATGTGCAGGAGGTGCATGCTGGCAATTGCATTCTCTGAAGCCAGTTTATGCCAACGAAACGTCAACTGGGCCTCATGGAACAGTTGACGCGCTATGCCCCACAAGGGGTTAGGGCAATTGAGTAGTACTATTGAAAGTATTTTGGGGGGTCCTTCGATCACGACAAAAGGACCTTCTTGGCTCTGATATTTTTTAGAATTTTTAAATGAAACGGCGTCCAATGTGGGCGTTTTCTGAGTCGGAGGTGACGAGATCAATGCACTGAGGTACTGTTGAAAGTATTTTGAGGTCCTTTGGTCGGGACAAAAGTACCTTTTTGACTGTCAAATGCCTTTTGCTCAATTTTCAACGCAAATATCTCCGAAATGAGGTCGAATTCCGCGGGGAACATAAAACGCTGTTACCACGAAAATCGTGTGATGCCGTGTCCCTCTCTCTCTTACCTTTGAATTGGCCACATTGGCCGCCTTGATTGTATGAAAATCGAATTTATTCATGCTACCACAGCCGACACCACCGCCGCCGCCACCGCCTCCAATGAACTTTGTCGTCCCATTGCCTTCGGACGTGAACGGATCGTTGTGGTGATCCAGTGTCGATGAGCCTAAAAAAATTGAATCATCAAAAAAAACACGTTTTAAGAAAAACCCCGGGGCGGGCGCAAAGAACTCAGAACACCACCACCACACAAGGATTATGTTGCGCAGGACCTTACCGTAGACATTGCCACCGTCAATAGGCGACGAACTATTTTCACCGGTTGATGTCATAATAATTTTTGCGTGTGATGTTTTAATGTCGATAGCCTTTCACGGATATGAAATCATTCCCGTCCGTCTCTCCCTGTCTTTCTGTGTCTGTGCGAAATGTCCTGGCACAGGATTTTCGTATTGCTTTTTGCCGACAGAGGTTCCTTCCTCGACAAGGAATTTTTTTTTGTCTCGAAGTAGTTCCTTGGGGATCGGCACTCCCTCTACCCCCGCGGGGAGGGGGAATTCCCTTTAACTGGACTTCCGTTTTTTTCGGTCGTCTTCTTCTTCTTGCTAGCTGTCACCGCACTGTCACAAACAGAACATCTACTTCCACTCCTGCAGAGATCACCACACGAAAAAAAAATAAACAGCAACGAGCCCAACAACAGCAGCACCAAATCACATCCCTTTGTGCCTGATGCTCGCAGGTATTCACCGTAACCGGGTACAGCCGTCAAATGGATCGAAGAAAATCATCGCCAACTTTACTAATGGATCGCGCGAAAGCACAGCCAACGAGCCGAGCCAGGCCAAGCCGCCCTTGACATTCGCGAGAGCGTGTGTGACGCGCGCGCGATTACGCCAAGGGAAACAACACACACGACTCAATAAAGAAAGAAACGGTATAGCCGATAAAAGAGCACACACCGAGCCAAGAAAGAACGTCCTTTGGGCGAGAAATCGGCCCGCAAACAAACTTGGATGTAGAGGGCGCTACGGCTGGCGCTTTAGCGAATTCAAGAAAGAACCGCAAAAACACAGAACATCACACACAAAATCGCCAAACACACAGGCGCGAACAAACATTCAAGTTAAGGGCGTGCAAAAAATGTTCTCCGAGACGCGAGACGGGCCTGACGGACGACCGAGGTCAGGTTTGAGATCCTTGAGCGTCGTGCACACAACACACAAGGGTTGGAAAAAAAAGTCGCGCGCTCGCCTTTCTGGCCCAGTTCAGAGATTTTTTTGACTTTTTTCTTTTTCTTGTTCTTGCGCTCTCCCTCTCGCTCAGTGCTTCTAGTGCGTCTCTTCTTGCAGTCGTAGCGGGTCGGCGGATGACTTTTCGACCGGCGCGTGTTTGTAACTGTATACATATAGGTTAAGTGCGGTGAAACACCCGCACTTCTTCTAGTCCGGCGGTGATTGTGTGAGAGATATGTGATGTATCTTTTCTCCTTATCGTAGTTGCTGAGATACACACTCGCACACACATGAGTGTTGCGAGAGTGAACCAGTTTGTGCGCGCTGCGAGAAGAAAAGATTGTTCCCAGTGGGAAAGTGAGAGAGTGATCGATTGTGTCGTGGCTTAAGAAGAAATCAAAAAACAAATAGTCCCCGAACCAACCCGCCCCCAGCCGCTTGCCCCCTTCCTCCTCCTCTTGCTCCCGCTAAATGAATTTAACAGCATCCTGTGCATGTTTTCAAATGTATTTTGGCAAATAAAAAATTTAATTAAAAAAGAAACAGCGAAAAACCTAAAATGGCCGCAAAAAGCAGTTGAATGCGTTTTATTTTGCATTTTTTCCTTTTTTTCTGCGGATGGCTTAGGACGTACATTACATCTATGCACTGCACTGTGTAAAGGACGGGTTGATGAGCATCCGAAGATGCCCGTGGGGACAGACCCTACTACTACCACTCAATTTCCCTAACCCCTTGTGGGGCGTAGCGCGTCACCTGTTCCATGTGGCCCCGTTGACGTTTCGTTGGCATAAACTAGTTTCGGAGACAGAGCCTAAGGGTTCCTCTGTGATCCTTGAGGTCTTTAGTTAATTATAAGAAAAAAGCACAACTTTTTAGTGTACAGATATTTTCAAGGTTTAAGCTGAAGTGTGTGGTTCGAAAATGAAATAAACAGAGCACAAAAAACTTTCCATAGAGGGAAATTTTTTTCTCGCGCAGGTCCAGCACACCGAAAATGCCACCAAGGCTGTAGATCACTCTCCACGAAAAGTCAAGAGCAAATCGTCGAAAATATTATTTTGGCGCCCAATGCGAGGTGGACGCTAACTTCTCTACAGCAGTCCCAATATCGTGATCTGCCCCACCCATGGCTGAAAATCGCCTGAAAGCGCATGAATTTCTGCTACGGTCACCCCCCCACATTGGGCGCCAAATTTTGCAGGCCCAACACCATGATTCAGGGGAAATCCACTGAAAACACACATTTCGTGTCCGCCTTTGAATTTTCACTACGCGCGCGGTTACCCCCCAAGTTGGAAGAAATTTTATTCTGTGATCGCAATGGCGGCGAATAAATTACGGCGAAATGGAGTGGCGAACTGGAAGCGATGTATGGATCATGACTTTTAGTCATCCTTAGTGAATGGCGCGCGAGGCGCTCGAAATTCATCAAACTTCTATTGCTCCAAGGAGCGCTGCCTCTTTCTTCAAAGCCCATTCGAAGCTGTGAGGCTTTTATACACCCCAGGCACCTGTACAGATCATGCAGCGCTGCTGAAGTATAGGAAGGGCGAGGTGCGCGAATGGGGAAAGGACTGGAATGATTTTGGAGATGATTCTTCAGTAGTTTTAACCCATTCACATTCGCTCACCGCGCGCTTCGCGCGCACCTCGCTCTGTCTGTACATCTGCAGCGCTCCAAGGAGCGCTGCCTCTTCCTTCAAAGTCCATTCGAAGCTGTGAGCTTGGATACATCCCAGGGACCTTTACGGATGAAGTGTATGAAAGCCGAGGTGCGTGCGTAGCGCGCGGTGAGGGAGTGGGGAAAGAGCTAGAATTATTTTGGAAATGATTCTTTTGTAGTTTTAACCCATTCACATTGGGTCACCGCACGCTTCGCGCGCACCTCGCTCTCCCTATACTTCTGCAGCGCTCCAAGGAGCACTGCCTTTTCCTTCAAACTCCATTCGAAGCTGTGAGGCTTGGGCGCACCCCAGGGACCTTTAATGATGCTGCAGCGCTCTTTGGAGCGTTGGTGAAGTATAGGAAGAGCGAGGTACGCGCATAGCGCGCGGTGAGCGAGTGGAGAAAGGGTTGCAATTATTTTGGAGATGATTTTTCTTGTAGATCTACCCCTTTCACATTGGCTCACCGCACGCTTCGCGCGCACCTCGCTCTTCCTATACTCCAGCAGCGCTGCCTCTTCCTTCGAAGTCCATTCGAAGCTGTGAGGCTTGGATACACCCTAGGGACCTTTAATGATGCTGCAGCGCTCCTCGGAGCGTTGATGAAGTATAGGAAGGGCGAGGTGCGCGCGTAGCGCGCGGTGAGCCAATGTGAATGGGTTAAAACTACTAAAGAATCATCTCCAAAATAATGCTAGCCCTTTCCCCATTCGCTCACCTCGTCCTTGCTATACTTCAGCAGCGCTGCATCATCATTAAAGGTTCCTGGGGTGTGCCCAAGACTTACAGCCTCGAACGAGCTTTGAATGAAGAGGCAGCGCTCCTTAGAGCGCTGCACAAGTACAGAAAGAGCGAAGTGCGCGCAAAGCGCGCGGTGAGCGAATGTAAATGGGTTGGTTGGTATAAGTGGTGGCTGAAGCACAACTTGCCAGAGCCCAATTAGCGCGAATGCGCCGTTTTGTAACCACAAACCTCGGCAAAATCGGTTATAAGATGGTTGGGCTAACAGGGGATGGAAGGATGCCTAGATCCAACCGGAGGAGTTAAGGAAGTGTAGCAGCTCCCCGATCTTCACCCCCGATACATCCCCCAGGTTAACGAGAAAGGTCTCGCCCAATGCTCGATGTCTGGCCCTAGCAAGGGCCGGGTATTTGCAGAGGAAGTGAGTGAGGGTTTCCTTTTCATCCTCATTTCCACAGCTGCGGCAGTGCGGATTATAAGGGATGCCAAGTCTAATTGCATGTTCTCCGATAGGCCAATGTGCTGTAATGACCGCCGTGAGCCTGGCGACATCCCTACGGGACTTGGTTAATAGCTCAGATGTTTTCCTACTGTCATAGGAGGGCCAAATCTTCCTTGATACGGTGCAGGTGGGCAGATTCCGCCATTTGGAATTCGCAACATTGAGGTAGTAAGAGGAGATCTTGCTCTTAACAGTCTTCAGCGGAATACAAACAGATTCCGCATGAGAACTTTCTAGAACGGCCCCCCTCCTGGCCAGCACGTCGGCTTTTTCGTTTCCCTCAATGTCTCTATGACCAGGCACCCAGAGCAGGGTGATATTGAGCCGTCTGCCAAGGCGATTTAACTCTTCCCTACACCGCTCGACCAGTTTGGAGGAAGTACTCACCGAGTTCAGTGCCATGATAGCGGCCTGGCTGTCTGGCGATGTTCTGGTTATCTGACATATCACTGAGAGTGAGACACGCCTTCATAATTGCGAGAGTTTCCGCCTGAAAAATGCTGGCATAGTCCGGGAGGCGATAACTCTCCGAGAAATTCAGTACTTCAGAAAAGATTCCTGCACCGACGCCGCAGTCCATTTTCGACCCGTCGATGAAAACCGTGATGTCAAAGTCCTTCACCGCCTCGTCTCCCCTCCATTCAGCCCTGGTGGGGAATTTGGCAGAGAAGCTTCTGTCAAACCTCAGTTTGGGCTCCCGAGTCTCTGAGCCTGACTGCACTGCCCGCCGCCAGCTGTTTAATAAAGAGGTCTATTGGCGGAAGATGCAGGATCGCGTTTAGCGCTTCCCTCGGGCAAGTTCGCATGGCACCTGTAGTGCCAAGACAAGCCGTCCTTTGCACCCTGCCAAGTTTTGTTATGTTATATCCTTTAGCAAGTGCTGGCCACCAAACTAACGACCCATATGAGAGAATCGGACGAACAACTGCTGTGTACATCCAGAGGACCATATTTGGCTTAAGGCCCCATGTAAATGGGTTAAAACTACAAAAGAATCATCTCCAAAATAATTCTATTCCCCCCACTCGTCCGCGGCAGGTCCCCTTGTTTCGCCAATCTACGAGTCATTTTCAGCGTCGGATAAGCAGAAATTCAAATTCATTGCTCTAGGACGAGTCACAGGACTGCAGTCGCTGAATTTTTTGATCTTTTGATCCGTGCTTTGTTTAAAAAGGACTTTCCGCAGCAGGTCCCCTTGTTTCGCCAATCAGCGAGTTGGTTGGTTGGCGGACGCGGCTTAGATGCCCTCGCGCTCGCATCGAGATTCGGCCTTTGGTTTCGTACCACCGGCAGATCACTACTCATCAGGTGCTGCTAACGATCTGTCAGTGGAAGCAGCACCACCAAAATATCGTTCATTGTAACTGCGCGCATTGCATCAAACGCAAATTAACACTTTTCGTATTAAGGTGCCGTTTTCCAGCTGGGAAAATCAGTTCTTCACCATCTCGCACACAACACGTAAATTGCTCTCGTGTATCTAAAGATCTATTGTGAGTATTTTTGCATGATTTTTGTTTGTGCCCTTGTCGCGATTTTGAACTGTGTGTGCGTGTGCATATATCGCATAAGTGCACACACACAATCCCACAAGCAAATGTCGTGTCAAGTCTTTCTCAGTCTCTCTCTCTCTACTGTACCTATAATTTGCATCTTTGAATCTGCCAAATTGCGCAAACTCAACGAAAGCGTACACACAATTCTCTTCGACAAAATGGCGAACGAAATTTTGACAGTAACGCGCAGTATACACGCACCATAAGTCCGTACCGCACTTTGAGAAAATTTCCAACGGCCACTACTACGCAAACATGTGGCGTTGCAGTCGTTAAGGGATTGAACTAGCCTTTTGTAGTTAACGCGAAGAAGAAGAAAACGTCGGTTAAAGTACCGCTTTGAATAAGTTAGGGGTGGGCCTTATCGGCGTTTTTGAGTAATAGTTGCAACTATGACTGTGATTGTCGTGTAACTGTTGCTGGTTACCGGTCCAGTTCCTGATTATTCATATATCGCAGCAAGTCTTGGGTGAGGCACTGGACTAGCAAATTTATTTGCCAATTTTTATCCAAAAATTCCCCCAATCACCAGAAACGAGTAACTCTCAGCCACTTCGTTCCTTAGTCCCAGTCACAAGTCGCCAGGAACGAGTAACCGTCAGCGACATCGTTCCCCGTGTCACAGCCACAAGTGCAATCTGCGACTTTCGACACTGTTGCGACTTTAGTCACCGTCGCGACTTTAGTCACTGTCGCGACTTTAGTCACTGTTGCGACTTTAGTCACTGTCGCGACTTTAGTCACTGTCGCGACTTTAGTCACTGTCGCGACTTTAGTCACTGTCGCGACTTTAGTCACTGTCGCGACTTTAGTCACTGTCGCGACTTTAGTCACTGTCGCGACTTTAGTCACTGTCGCGATTTCAGTCACTTCAGTGACACGGGGAACGATATCGCTGACGATTACTCGTTCCTGGCGACTTGCAACTATGACTGGGGAAAGGAGATGTGAGACGGTTGTACATTGCAACTTAAGGCCCGGTGCATATGCGCGTCTAATGGCGCTAGACGCCGCGTCATTTAAGCTCCGCCCTCTTTAGCACCCATCTGCGTTTCAATTTCCCAGGATGTAAGAGGACGCAGCGTCACTGATCCTCAAGCAAATGATTTAAGAAACTTCTCATGAATCACACATTGTGACCATGTTCCGAATTCCAGCGTGTATGTGGTCCGGCTTAATAAAAATTGATCCGCGGACGCGCCAGCGGCATCCCAGATAGCTTTAGCGACTGCCAAGCAACGCCGATAGCTATCGGATAATTATCGCGGTGTCCCTTGTGCATCGCTCCATTGCCCGCAATGTATTTCTTCTGATCAGATTGAAAGTGACGCGGCGTCCGCCGTCATTTGGACGTTCATGTGCACTGGGGCTAAACAAGACCGCGTATGCATGGCACGTGTGCGTGAGGTGCGAGCCAAATGAAATTGTTAAAAATTATATGGTAGGCCTTCGCTTGGGGCTCACCGCGCGCTTCGCGCGCACCTCGCTTTATATAAGTTGTTGCAGCGCTCCAAGGAGCGCTGCTTTGTCTCTGATCGCCCGCTGGGACGTGTAACGCGCTCCCTACTTCAGTTTAGAGGCATCTTCGCTGGCTAGAACCTTACATCCCCTGGAGAGTTGTCAAGGACAAGGTAGCGCTCCTTGGAGCGCTGCGTAAAATCAGGAAGGGTGAGGTGCGCGCAAAGCGCGCGGTGAGCCAAATGAAATTGGTTAAAAATTATATGGTAGGCTTTCCCTTGGGGCTCACCGCGCGCTTCGCGCGCACCTCACTTTATATAAGTTGTTGCAGCGCTCCAAGGAGCGCTGCTTTGTCTCTGATCGCCCGCTGGGACGTGTAACGCGCTCCCTACTTCAGTTTAGAGGCATCTTCGCTGGCTCAACTTTTCTTCTTTTGTATAATTTCCTGTTGCGATTGTTACGCCGCATTTTCGCGGTATTTTAACTGACTTTTTGCTTTCTCTTTTCTGCTTCTTTGACTGCAGAACGCTAGTTCAAACCCTTAACGACCGCAACGCTATACTCGCATGTTTGCGTAGTGGCCGTTAGAAATTTTCTCAAAAAGCGGCGCTGGCGGTACTTCAAAGGGAACATTTCTGTTTCGTAAGAATTATGAGAATTCTTCTCCATTCGATCAGAGAGAACTTTCACAAAACTCAAGAAATTTTCGCTTTAGGACCTGCCAATCCCCCCGCATGGGTTCTATTTTAGGTTCTTACCACCTAAGACTCTTCAGGAGATGTAAGGTTCTAGCCAGCGAAAAATTAAGATCATGTGTTTAAACAGCGCTCCAAGAAGCGCTGACTTTTTCCTTGATCGAGGGGTCAAGGCGCGCGATCCAGTCTAGAGGGAGTCCCATGAAGTCGGAAACGGTTTTATACAGTTGTAACACATTTACCGCTTCGCTCACATCCGCGAGCTCCAAATGATAAATATTCGTGAAAACTTTGACAGCCAGTGGAAATTCTTCGATTTTTTTTAGGGCATTGAAAGGCCTCCTGAAAATTCGTACCAACAGTTTTCACGTCATTGATCGGATCTGGGATTTTCGAGCCTCTGGAAACCCCAGAAAAATTTGTAGGGGCGCTTTGAGAGCCACTGAAAGGCGCCCGGAAAACTTGTAACGGCCACTACGTAAACATGTGGCGTTGCGGTCGTTAAGGGTTTGAACTAGCGTTCAGCAGTCAAAGAAGAAGAAAAGAAGAGGCAAAAAGTCGGTTAAAGTACCGCAAAAAAGCGGCGTTACAATCGCCAAGAGGAAAATAAACAAAAGAAGAGAAGTTGAGGAGATTCTGTACGTAATTTTGACATTTCAACGCAAATGTCACGTTATGCGGCATGATGTAATGTCGCACATCAAACTGCGGCGTCAAATTTTCTTTATCAACTCGACTCGAGTACTATTCACCGTCCGTTTTCTGATCTATACATTTAGCAAAGGGATCAACCAGACCGCAGCCGTGGAAGGCCGTGATCCAAAGAGGTCCCTTTTTAGAGGCGCACAGTTGTTTTGTATCGAAACTGATCCAGTATGGTACAAAGTCCTTTTTTCTGACTGTGGCTCGTGAGACGCCATTCCACGTCCTTGTCACGCGCATGCCAATTTACTAGTGGCAGTGGGTCTAGAGCGAGCGCGAGCGCACATACACAAGCACACAGGCGAGGGTCGATAATGGTTCGGGACCTACGCGCGACTATAGCCATATGCCACGCAGTTCCGTGTGACCGCACGACACGAGCGTGAAAACAAACAGACGGTCCCGGGGTCGGTGTATATCTTTGCATCTCTTGTCTCTTGCATCTTTTTTGCACTATCGGCATTATTTCAGGAGGCTCTCGGGGGGGATGTGCGAAGTTATCTCTGGTGAGTCACTGGAAAGTAGAAATATATCGTTCCGTTTCACGGATTGAAAAGGGGGCGGGGGGCAGAGGAGGGTGGCTGAGCCCAGCGAGGGTCGTTTCGGACCGCGACGCGCAAACTCGTCTCTAATATTCGTTCTCTCTTTCGTTTCTGATATTTCAGACCCGCGTTTCGATTGCATCCCCCGTGACCCTCCGCACCCCATTCCTACAGAGAGCTGCGCAGGGGTTGTGTGGTGGTGTCACACACAATCAAAAAAATTCATAGATGAAACTTGCGGAAAGTGCGGCGTCCCTCCACTATTTCAAATTTCATTGCGCGCCATTGCAGGGACCTCCTTAACGAAGGGGTGCGTGTTGCGATTGTAGGTCCGAACGGCACGACGCGGCGCATTCTTCGTTCTGAGATCTCACCAAGTGGACGTCGTAGCGAGAGAGAGCGAGCCTTGCGTACACAGGTCCTGGCGGAGGACACATCACGTTCTTCATTTCGCGTTTTGTACAGTGCACTCATCTCGGGCGCTTTGTGTTTCCGGCTTCCCGTGTGGGGTAAGTTTGAACTGGAATTTTTCCTAAAGTTGGCTCAAATTCTAACATCCAACCGTCGTCCACAGGTGCAGCAGTTATCCATCCGTAAGGACACAGCGAGTGGTGTTTTTGTTGTTTTTATTATTGTCGCTGTCGCGTCGTGCAAAAAGGACTTTGCCTGTGCACAGCCAAACGAACGCACACACACACGCATGTGAATGTGAAACACGCGTACGTGTGTGTAGGGTCGTTTCTGCGCACGCGCGAAAAAAGAACCCAAACGACGACAGTGTGTGCATGAGTGTGTGTGGGATTTTTGAGACAACAAAATAGAAAACACGATACAGCAACAACAACGGGTCCTGAGAATTGTTTGTGACCACCCGCCGCCTCGTTCCCCTCCCTCCGCCCTCCTTCCCCGACGACGCGGCGCGGTCGCGTGTCCCATTCGTGCGAATGTCCCAATTTTTGTGTCGTCTCGCCATCCGCGATTGAAAAGTTGTTGACCACAATACAAAAAAAAAACAAAAATAAATCACAAAAATAAGTAACGAAGAAGAGTGCGTGTGTGCACTGAGAAAAATCAAAATAAATTGTGCGGTTGTGCGTGCTTCGCGCGCGGTGTACTGAATTTTTTCGAGCGTGAGTTGAAGTGTGTCCTCTCGGACGACGCGCACACCAAAAAGGAAGCAAAATGAGTCAACAACAGCCACAGCAGCAGCAGCAGGAGGCAACATCACAACAGTTTTGCGTGCGATGGAACAGCCATCTTCCAAGTCTGGGCGCCTCCGTTACACAGGTAGGAAATGTGCGGTGTTATGATCCGAAACGTCACATTTGCATGCAGCGTGTGTGACAGTTTCAGATTGTTTCAGCTCGTCCCCCTCCCCCATTGTTTGCGAACGATCCAAATTACTCAGTTTGATGGACACTGTGTGTGCATTGATTAATGACACTATCCGGCAATGCCTCTACACTTCTTCTTATCTGAACATGAAGTTAGCCTCGAGTCATAGGAGACACGATCGAGATGTCCTGCTCGACACACATTTCCCTGATAGTTCTTCTGTTATGTATATCGTACTCGGGGAACTGCTCCTTTGCCACAAAGTCCACCTGTGGCACGGCGGTGATCCCCAAGGAAAGGTATACTATATAATTTTACTCAATTTAATTTCGCGCGCACCTCGCCCTTCATAAATTTACGCAGCGCTCCAAGGAGCGCTGCCTTATCCTTGTCAACTCTTCAGGGGATGTAAAGTTCTAGCCAGCGAAGATGTCCCTAAACTGAAGCAGGGAGCGCGTTACACGTTCCAGCGGGCGATCGAAGACAAGGCAGCGCTCCTTGGAGCGCTGCAATAACATTTGTAAAGCGAGGTGCGCGCGAAGCGCTCGGTGAGCCCCGAGCAAAGGGCTACCACTTAATTTTAAACAATTTCATTTGGCTCACCGCGCGCTTCGCGCGCACCTCGCCCTTCCGATTTATACGCAGCGCTCCAGGGAGCGCTGCCTTGTCCTTGACGACTCTTCAGGGGATGTAAGAGCGGGCGATTAAAGACAAGGCAGCGCTCCAAGGAGCGATCAAAAAGGGATCGCTCCTTGGAGTGCTGCAATAACATCCAAAAGGCGAGGTGCGCGCGAAGCGCGCGGTGAGCCCCAAATAAAGAGCTACCATATTATTTGAAACAACTTCATTTGGCTCACTGGGCGCACCTCGCCCTTCCTGAATTCACGCAGCGCTCCAAGGAGCGATGCATTATCCTTGAAAACTCTTCAGAGGATGTAAGGTTCTAGCCAGCGAAGATATCTCTAAACTGAAGCAGGGAGCGCGTTACACGTTCCAGCGGGCGATCATAGAATAGGCAGCGCTTCTTGGAGCAATAAAAACTAAAAAGCGAGGTGCGCGCGAAGCGAGCGGTGAGGCAAATTAAATTGTTTAAAATTAAATGGTAGCGCTTTGCTTGGGGCTCACCGCGCGCTTCGCGCGCACCTCGCTTTACAAATGTTATTGCAGCGCTCCAAGGAGCGCTGCCTCGTCTATGATCGCCCGCTGGGACGTGTAACGCGCTCCCTACTTCAGTTTAGAGCCATCTTCGCTGGCTAGAACCTTACATCCCCTGAAGAGAGTAAATATCGTAAGGGCGAGGTGCGCGCGAAGCGCGCGGTGAGCCCCAAAGCAAGGGCTTAATCTGGATCACGGCGCGCTTTGCGCGCACCTCGCCCTTACGATATTTACTCTCTTCAGGGGATGTAAGGTTCTAGCCAGCGAAGATGTCTCTAAACCGAAGTGAGAAGCGCGTTACACGTTCCAGCGGACGATCGAAGACAGGGCAGCGCTCCTTGGAGCGCTGCAATAACAAATGTAAAGCGAGGTGCCCCTCCTAAATTTACGCAGCGCTCCTAGGAGCGCTGCCTTATCCTTGCAGACTCTTCAGGGGATGTAAGGTTCTAGCCAGCGAAAGATTTAGATCATGTGTTTAAACAGCGCTCCAAAAAGCGCTGACTTTTTCCTTGATTGATGTCTAGGCGCGCGATCAAGTCTAGACGGAGTCCCATGAAGACGGAAACGGTTTTTATACAGTTGTAACACATTTATCGCTTCGCTCACATCCACTCTAAATGACAAATATTCAGGAAGACTTTTTCAGCCTCTGAAAACCCCCAAAAAAATTGTGGGACACTTTAAGTGTCACTGAAAGGCGCCCGAAAAACTTGTAGCATCGTTTTTCAGTCACTGAACGAATGAGAAATATTCGTGAAGACTTTGGTAGCACCTCTGGAAACCCCTGAAAAATTGTTTGCATAGTTGTTCATTCACTTGGACCATATTTGACAGCCACTGGGACCACTTAACAGCCACTGAGGTCACTTGATCACTTAACAGCCACTGGAAACTCTTAAAAAAATTTTAGGTCATTGAAATGCCTCCTGAAAGTTTCTAGCATAGTTTTCACGTCATTGATCGGAACTTGGATTTTCGGGGACACCTTGACAACCTCTGGAAACCCCTGAACAATTGTGGGACACTTGGAGAGTCACTGAAAGGCGCCCGAAAAACTCGTAGCATCGTTTTCAGTAACTGAACGAATGACAAATACTCGTGGAGACTTTGGTAGCCTCTAAGGCATTTTGAGAGCCACTGAAAGGCGCCGGGAAAATTTTAGCGTCGTTTTTCAGTCACTGAACGAATGACAAATATTCGTGAAGAAAAAACTGTGAAGCAGCCCCTGAAAATTTGTTTGCATAGTTTTACATTCACTGGGACTATACTTGACAGCCGCTGGGACCACTTAATAGCCACGGAGGTCACTTGACAGCCGCTGGGACCACTTAACAGCCACGGAGGTCACTTGACAGCCACTGGAAACTCTTAAAATTGTTTTATGGCATTGAAAGGCCTCCTGAAAATTTGTAGCATAGTTTTCACGTGATTGATCGGATCTTGGACACTCGAGGACACGTTGGTAGCGACTCTGGAAATCCCTGAAAAATTGTGGGACACTTTGACTGTCACTGAAAGGCTCCCGGAAAAATTTTAGCGTCATTTTTCAGTCACCGAACAAATGACAAATATTCGTGAAGACTTTGACAGCCTCTGGAAACCTTTAAAAAAAATGTGAGGCGCGCTTTTCCAGCCACGTTTCCAGAGCATCAGCGGGAGACTGCTAGAAATTCCCAGAGACAGTTTGAGAATCTTTCTTCGAGGTACCCTAAAAATCACCGATGGGAGCTGCAAAAATATTTTAAAGGCGTGGCGCGCGGGTAGCGCGCTCTGAGTCCCAGGAAAATATTTAATTAATTTATTTATTTGTAATGGTTAATTAATTAATTTGTAACCATTATATATTTCAGCAGCGGTTTAAGGAGCGCTGCCTTGTCCTTGTTCGTCAACCGGGAGCAGTAACGCTCCTTTCATCAGCTCAGTGGCATCTTTTGCTCTAGGCTTTTGCCTAGAGGAAGCCGTACATCCCCAGGGATCGTTAAGGGGCGCTGCAGAAATATTTTAAAGGCGAGGTGCGCGGGTAGCGCGCTGTGAGCCCTAGGAAAATGGTAACAATTAAGTCAGAGTTGATCCTCATTTATTTGTAACCTTCCTTTCTTGGAGCGCTCTCGGGGGTCCCTCTCGCAGGTCCCATCATCATCCATTATCATATCTTCGTCGTCATTTTCGGCATCCTCTGATCTCTGTTTGATTGGCGGTGCGTGCATGCAACAGTTTCGGCTCAGCATGAAACATTTTAATGAGGCGAAGTAGCCTTTTTCCTTAATCGGTTGTTGGGATGTCCATAGACTTCAATTTTGGCGTTTGTACCCCTTTGCGGGCCGTTTTGGTATCCTCTTTTGACAATCGTTTTCTCAACGCGACAATTAGTTTTTTTCTTGAAACTCGGCAACCGTTTCTTTTGCCAAAGGCCGTTTCTTTCGAAAACCGTTTGTACGTATTGACAACCGTTTTTCTCGACATTCGTTCCTTTTGACAACCGTTTCTCCCGACAACAGTTTCTCTTGTGGCAGCTCTTGGTCGTGTTGAAACGGGTCGTTCCGGTGCCAAGAACCGACTGCCATAGGAACTCTACAGGGAAATCTAAACTTAGGAAAATTAAACAGGGTGTCGTCCAAGAAGGAGTCTAATCTCCCATCCTGTTTAATATTTACATGTCAGGACTCTCAACACCACCTGACGGACTACAAATCATGAGCTATGTCGATGTTTGTTCGATCCTGCCAACCGGCAACGATATCACCCAAATGTGCGAACAGATAAACGGACATCTCGACGAACTCAACAACCTCTTCATCGAAAAAAAAACTTGTGTTTATCAGCTCCGAAGTCCCCCGCGACGACCTTGTTCACCACATGGACCAAAGAAGTGAACCAGCAGCTGAATATCGCAGTAGATGGTCAAACTATTCCCAACATCAATCATTCAAAAATTCTCGGTGTCACCCTTGACAGCATGACCACTTCATCGGCCCATGCATCAACACCATTAGTGACAAGATGCGAAGCAGGAACAAAATCATCAAAGCTTTAGCTGTCAGTTCCTGGGAGAAAGATAAGAGGACCCTACTAGCGACATATAAATCAATCGGGAGATCTGTGGCCAACTATGCAGCTGCTATCTGGTCTGAGAACCTGAGCGAAACCCCATGGAAAAACATCCAGTCCTGTGTGAATGCTGCTCTTCGGACTGTGACTGGCTGCCACCTGATGGCATCACCTGATCACCTACACCGGGAAACCAGAACGCTGCCCTTAACAAGCCACAACACTCTTCTCACGAAGCAGTATTTAGTTGGCTGTTATCGCACTGACCATCCAAACCATAATCTTATGGACAAGACGACCCCACCACCGCGTCACGCTAGACGTAATTTGAGGGACCGCGAGAGGGTAGTCCAAAGATTCAAAAGAGTTCCCTTCGATAACGCCAGCTATAAATCAGCTATATCAACACCGAACAGAGAAGAGGTGCTTTCTTCGATAGCGGACGGTTTGGTAGGCATCCGAAGATGCCCGTGGGGACGGAGCCTAAGGTGGCATGTTGACCGTGTAGGTCGGGCCTTGCTATCTGGCGAAGAAATAGGCCCCTCAACGAGCTAAGCAGCGGCCTATGCTTGCTGTAGCTCAGTACGGAAGACGTGGGCGGGGTTTGTGCCGCTCGTTGCCCCTGTCCTTTACGTATTAACAAAAATTCATAGGCCTGAGGATAACAACACAAACAGGGGAGGTAAAAATGGGGAATGATAAAAAATGAGGCGATAAGGATGGAGTGGTTGGCGGACGGCGCAGATTTTCCTTGCGTTCGCATCAGGGTCCAGGCGTAATGAAACCCTCGGCCTCTGGTTTCGTACCACCGACATATCCTTACTCATCAGGTGCTGCCATAGATCTGCCGGTGGAAGCAGCACTACCAGACCAGAATATGGTTCATTACAGGACCTCAAACCAAACAGACTATAGTACTTAATGCACAACCACCTGCTGTATCTTCAGACGAAACTCGACTACCTAGAGCGACCAGGACTACCCCTTGGCTCAATTGCGCTCAGGGTGGCGCTCACGTCTGAACTCGTACTTGTCCCGCATCGATGGCAACATTCAGAACTCCTGTCCAGCCTGTGGTCTCACTCCGCATGATTTTGAGCACATCTTCAACTGTCCTGCAGCTCCCACTCGTTTTACGCCTATCGCGCTATGGGAACACCCTATTGAGGCAGCTGCTTTTCTTCACCTGGACTTAGGGGAGAACAACAACAACACCGAGAGTCAGAATCTATGACACACACATGTAGCAGTAGCAGTATGTAAATTGCTACTACGACAACAACAACAACAGTTTCTCTCGACAACCGTTTCTTTCGAAAACCATTTCATGCGAAACCCGTTTGTATTGACAACCGTTTCTTCTGGCAACCGTTTCTTTCAACAATCGTTTCTTTTGACAACCGTTTCTTTGGAAAACCATTTCTTCTGACAACCGTTTCTCTCGACAACCGTTTCATTCGAAAACCGTTTGTATTGACAACCGTTTGTATTGGCTGCATTCAGGGAGCATGTTGAAGCTATGTGTCAAAATATCCCCTCCACTACACATTTGAGGAGCTGCTACCTGTCACAAGACTTGATTTGTGATTGAACAGCTATCAACCAGCTGACACCGCAAATATTTGGTATTTGAGTCGCGAAAGTATGATGGCATGGCTGCAATAATTTTTTTACACCATACTTTGCTTACTTTTGCACGACACGAATATATCGACGCGAGTTCTATTTTCGTTTTTAGTGCACAAACAAATGTCATTCATGTGACAACACACATACGACCTGTGAATTGTCAAATGTGTAGCGGGCTCCATGTCCAGGGAGCGTGAAAACTCTTCACTACGAAGGGGAAGTAGCTGCTCAGGAGCGGATCAATGGAACGATTGCTGCAATCACGAGCGGGAAGGATCGTAGCGCTACGGAGCAGACAAGCGCTCTGAATGCACACATTGACAACCGTTTCTCTCGACATCCGTCGAAACCGTTTCTTCTGACAATCGTTTCTTTTGACAACCGTTTCTTTCAACGACCGTTTCTCTCGACAACCGTTTCTTTCGACAACCGTTTCTTTCGACAACCGTTTCTTCTGACAACTGTTTCTCTTGACAACCGTTTCTCTCGACGTCCGTTTCCCTCGACAACCGTTTCTCTCGACAACCCTTTCTTCTGACAACTGTTTCTCTTGACAACCGTTTCTTTCGACAACCGTTTCCCTCGAAAACCGTTTCTTCTGACAATCGTTTCTTTCAACGACCGTTTCTTCCAACGACCGTTTCTTCCAACAACCGTTTCTTCTGACAACTGTTTTTTTTTTGTTTAAATATCGCTTACCACACATACAGACCTCCGAAAAAAAAAACACTTTGCCTCTCTGATGAATTCTCGAGGGACAAAATTGACTTTTAAAAAAAAAGGTGTACCCCTTTCGACCCAACGTGTTCAGGACTTTAGGAAATGAAAAACTGAAATGGGAAGGGATTCCCTCTCCACCTTTAAATCAACCACAAATCATCCGAATCAATGAAATTCTCCTAAACCGTTTCACCTTTTTTCTGCAGCTACTAATGGATGACGAACTATTGGATGCCACCATCTATTGCGAGGGTCACGGCATCCGTTGTCATCGTATGGTCTTGGCATCATGTTCGCCGCTATTTCACAAAGTTCTGGTCCACGCCCGTTCGCCCGAGCCCTCCATCATACTGGCCAATTCCATTAAGGCGTGGCAAATTGAAGCGCTCCTGCAATTCATGTACAAGGGCGAAGTGAATGTATCGCCCGAGGGCTTACAAGAGCTGGTAGCGGCCGCCGAACAGCTTGAAATTCGCGGTCTGTGCAATAGAGAGGAGAATTCACCGTTACCGAATATAGTGGCCATGTCACAGCAGCAACAAACCCCACCGCAGCCATCGTCACAGACACAGACAACAGCAACAACAGCGACCGCGACGACGACACCATCGCCACTTTTGGAGCTCATTACCGATAGTGAGGGGGCGGCGTTGATCGGTGACGATGCCACCGCCGCTGTCGGTGCCGGGGCAACATTAACGCCATCTGCCAGAATTTCAACATCGACACCGTTATCTAACGGTAACGACAACACACAATCGTCATCATCATTATCGGGCAGCGGACATTTTGGCGGGGCTCAAATCAAAATGGAGATGCCGTCAATCAGTGAGCCGGAGATTAGTTCCGAGCCCGTCGTAGGTGAGTGTTGGTCTGTGCTGAAGGGAGTTTTGAGTGTTAATTTTTGGTATTTTTTCAATTTTTCCTCATAGCTATGGACGAAAGCGAATTGAGATCGGAAGAGGGTAAGTGTTGAATCAATATAAAAATTACTTATGCGTGTGTGAAATGCGTGAGAATTCAAAATACATCTAACGCCATTACGACGTGAAAGCACGCGCCGTCCAAACTCTTTCCCGCCCCCCTCAAGAGTTTTTGACGGTGCCTAAGTCCATAGCGCGCGCCAAAGTGAGCCGAGTTGCCCTTGTGAAGGGAGCCTCGCACGCGACAAATCTTTTACTAAAGGCGGGCACTAACCTCTTGGTGCGAAAATCTCGCACTTATCTCTCCCGCACGAAAAAGTGACAGTGTAGACTTTCCACACGATACGTGAATTGCCTTTCTACTCAAAAGACCGGCTTCCAAGCGAAATAAAGTGCAAAGTAATTGTTTTCGCGTGAAAATTGCGCTCAAAATGATGTGTGGAGACTTTTTTCTTCAAATGAAACCAATGTTAGTGCTGGGAGAGCGAAATTTTTTTCGTGCGAACGCAACTTTTGACAGTTTTTGTGTGACAGTCTGAATGGCGCAACGGTTAGCACGTTCGCCTTCAACGCACTGGGCCCCGGTTCGATTCCGGGGATTTACGTGTCGGACTATGAGCCCATTCAGCTGTTAAATGAGCACCCATTTATGGGGTAAATAACTCAGATGAGCGTGTTGCTGATCACATACCTCTGCACAAAAACCGTCACGATCTAGAAAATGAGATGTTGCTAACTGATCTCGAGGCCGTGGTTCAAATTGGACTGTTGCGCCAGTTATGTATTTATTTGTGTGACATTTCGCACGAAAAAGTGATCTTAGTACCTAGCTTAACGCACAACGCGCCCTACAGTTGACCCCTAAGAGGGTCGTTTAGTGCGGCGTCATTTCTTCTTCTTTCTTTTCATCATTCAATTTACCCAAAAAATATCGTTTTACAGCTTTTCATTTTGCAGGTGTTTTTTTTCTTTTTGATTCGCTGATTGTTGTTGTTGTTGGTTTGTTTGTTTCGTTGTTTTGTCTTTTTTTTTCATTTTGTCTTTTTGTGTTTCGTTATAAAAACATTGCCCGGCGGATTTCAGCCTAATTCGTAGTGGCGCGGTGCAGCCTGCATCGCTTCCATACTTTTAAAACACAAAAAAGTCGCTTCAAAGTTAAATTGGATGAATTGTGTCCGCTCCTCTTCAAAGGAGGCGGGGCGGAGCAGTTATGCAAAGGCATCGAAAAAAATACCATAAAGTGTCAAATAAATTTGGGCCTTTAAACACGCGACTGTCCGACGAAGAAAAACCGAACAAAAAGTCAAAATTCTCAAAAATCGTCACACGCTATGCGTTCAGTGACTGTCTCACGAAACTTTGTCAAAATTGTATAAAAAAACAGTCAAAATCCCCAAAAATCATCACACGCCATGCGTTCAGTGACTGTCTCACGAAACTTTGTCAAAATTGTCCCAAAGAACAGTCAAAATCCTCAAAAATCGTCACACGCTATGTGTTCAATGACTGTCTCGCGAAACTTTGTCAAAATTGTCACAAAGCACAGTCGAAATTCTCAAAAATCGTCACAGGCTATGCGTTTAGTGACTGTCCTACGAAACTTTGTCAAAATCGTCATAAGGAACAGTCAAAATCCTTAAAAATCGCCACACGTTATGCGTACAATGACTGTCCCAAAATTGTCAAAAAAAAGTCAAAAATCGTCACACGCTTTGCGTTCAGTGACTGTCCCACGAAACTGCGTCAAAATTGTCACAAAGAACAGTTAAAATTCTCAAAAATCGTCACACGCTATGTGTTCAATGACTGTCTCACGAAACTTTGTCAAAATTGTCACAAAGCACAGTCAAAATTCTCAAAAATCGTCACACGCCATGCGTTCAGTGACTGTCCCACGAAACTGTGTCAAAATTGTCACAAAGAACAGTCAAAATTCTCAAAAATCGTCACACGCGATGCGTTCAGTGACTGTCCCACGAAACTGTGTCAAAATTGTCACAAAGAACAGTCAAAATTCTCAAAAATCGTCACACGCGATGCGTTCAGTGACTGTCCCACGAAACTTTGTCAAAATTGTCACAAAGAACAGTCAAAATTCTCAAAAATCGTCACACGCGATGCGTTTAGTGACTGTCTCACGAAACTTTGTCCAAATTGTCACAAAGAACAGTCAAAGTTCTCAGAAATCGTCACACGCGATGCGTCAAGTGACTGTACCACGAAACTTTGTCAAAATTGTCATAAAGAACAGTCAAAGTTCTCAAAAATCGTCACATGCGATGCGTTCAGTGACTGTCCCACGAAACTTTGTCAAAATTGTCACAAAGAACAGTTAAAATTCTCAAAAATCGTCACACGCTATGCGTTCAGTGACTGTCCCACGAAATGGTGTCAAAATTGTCACAAAGCACAGTCAAAATTCTCAAAAATCGTCACACGCTATGTGTTCAATGACTGTCTCACGAAACTTTGTCAAAATTGTCACAAAGCACAGTCAAAATTCTCAAAAATCGTCACACGCTATGCGTTCAGTGACTGTCCCACGAAGTTGTGTAAAAATTGTATAAAAAAAACAGTCAAAATCCCCAAAAATTGTCACACGCGATGCGTTCAGTGACTGTCCCACGAAACTTTGTTCAAATTGTCACAAAGAACAGTTAAAATTCTCAAAAATCGCCACACGCTATGCGTTCAGTGACTGTCCCACGAAATGGTGTAAAAATTGTCATAAAGAACAGTCAAAGTTCTCAAAAATCGTCACATGCGATGCGTTCAGTGACTGTCCCATAAAACTTTGTCAAAATTGTCCAAAACAATAAAAAAACAGTCAAAATCCTCAAAAATCGCCACACGCTATGCGTTCAATGACTGTCCCACGAAACTGTGTCAAAATTGTCACCAAGAACAGTCAAAATTCTCAAAAATCGTCACACGCGATGCATTCAGTGACTGTCCCACGAAACTTTGTCAAAATTGTCATAAAAACAGTCGCTATACGTAAATGTGTTCAATGTCTGTCCTATGAAAAAAAAAAACAGAACAAACGATAAGACAACATCAAATTCACGAAATACAGAAATTTGTTACGGGGGTACAAAGGGCGTCAAAACTGTGTCAAAAATCGCCCACAAAACAATCAAAATTTAATATTGTAATAAAGAAAAATCGCCACACGCTCCACGAAACGGTCTCTCTATGTGAAAACACATGAAAAATTGCTGCGTTGGAACACTGTGTGCGTTTAGAATGCACCCCCCCATCCCCTCCCCCCTTACCCACCATTTTAATCGCATGATAATTGAGCGACGACATCTG
Source organism: Chloromyia formosa (assembly GCA_964017055.1). NCBI lineage: Eukaryota > Metazoa > Arthropoda > Insecta > Diptera > Stratiomyidae > Chloromyia > Chloromyia formosa. Next base: position 5,789,505 of record OZ024819.1, on the reverse strand, counting down.
ATTTAAGCGTACAACACATATACGCGATCGCAACTACGATCACGACCGTGATCAGACGCGTTCAGCGGAGAGCACATATACGCGATCACGACCACGACTGCGATCAGACGCACCCATCGAAAACAAGCTAAGTAGCACATACTTGTCGCGAATTGCTTCCAAGGAACGCATCTGTCGTGATCGCAGCCGTGAAGCGGAGAATAAATATACGCGTTCGCGATCACAACCGCGATCAGACGCGTTCCTTGTAAGCAGGTGGCGACAAGTATGGGTTTTTGCATTTTTTTCGACGCAAAGTTGACGCATCTTTTCGCTCCTTTGCTTTTGCGTCGAAAAAAACACGCAAATGTACTATCATACGCAGCGCGTCTCTTTCCGCGTTTTTTTTACGACGCGCTAAGAAATTTTTCCGACGCGACGCGTTCTACAACTTTGCAGCCGCTTCCAATGCGCTGCTATTGGAGGCGCCGCCAGCTCGTCAAAACACATTGAAGCAAATGGCATGCACAACACTTGCGTGTCTTTTTGTCGTAAAAGTTGACGCGTTTTTTTGCTGCTTTGTCGTAAAAGACACGGGGAAACATCCACGCGCTGAGTATGACATTACACTTGCGTTTTTCCGACGCAAAAGCAAAGCAGCGCGAAAAGGCGCGTCAACTTTGCGTCCGAAAGAAGCAAGCATAATTTACGCCTAAAACTGTGAGTTCCAAGGCCGCGACTGAGCGACTTGCGTTTGCGACTGTGAAAAAGCCATCGTAACGGAGCACTATTCGTAGGTATTTTAGGTAGAAGCACAGTCGTGCAACTACAGCCTACATTCGACGATCCTCTCAACTTTAAAATACACACGAAGAGTGCTCCGTTACGATCGTTTTTTCTTTCACAGTCGCAAACGCAAGTCGCTCAGTCGCAGCCTTGGAAATCACACTTCAACTTGTTTACGATAGACGCGCGTCTAATTGCGGTCGTGGTCGCGATCGCGTATAAGTGTTCTCCGCTTAACTTGCTTACGATGGACGCGCGTCTGATCGCGGTTGTGGGTGTGTGAAGAGACAAGAAAAAAATTATAAATTTGCTACGCTTCAAGGAGCGTACAAAGGACCATCGCCGAAGAGGACCTTTTTTCTGGAGCGGCAAATAGACCAGTGTGTTAGTCCATAGGTGCTTACAGAAAACTCTACAGCGACACTATGAAGCTGTGACTTTGACTGACTGTGACTCGTTGTCGATGAGTCCTCCGTACCCCACACTGAGCGCCATTTTTTTTATCTGATCGGCAGACCAAATCTCCAGCAGCGAGGAGCGACGGAGTACAAAACGTTCCGCGGTGCGCTTACAGAAAACTCTAAGGAACGCCATGAAGCTCTAACTTTGACTGACTGTGACTCGTTGTCGATGAGGACAGGAGAGGTGAGCGCGGTCGCGATGAGCCCGTGGAAAGGGTCGTAAAAGTCAGTAACTCTGTCAAAACAAATGAAAAATCACTTCGTTGGATCATTGTGTGCGTGTAGAGCAGCTAAACGTAGCAGCACCTAACGTAACCACCCCGCCCCCCCCCTTATCGCCTTTGTACCTCATGAGTCGCAACATCTGTCAGCAAAATATGGCGAAAACTGCCTCGTTGAGCCATCATGATGGCCCTACGCGGGGTCGTTATGTAGAACAGCTAAGAGGCTTGCCAACACCCCCCCCCCCACTTCCTTCTCTCTCTCCCCCTTTCCCTCTCTCTCTCTCCCCCTTTCCCTCTCTCTCTCTCCCCCTTTCCCTCTCTCTCTCCCCCTTTCCCTCTCTCTCTCTCCCCCTTTCCCTCTCTCTCTCTCCCCCTTTCCCTCTCTCTCTCTCCCCCTTTCCCTCTCTCTCTCTCCCCCTTTCCCTCTCTCTCCCCCTTTCCCTCTCTCTCTCTCCCCCTTTCCCTCTCTCTCTCCCCCCCTTTCCCTCTCTCTCTCTCCCCCTTTCCCTCTCTCTCTCCCCCTTTCCCTCTCTCTCTCCCCCTTTCCCTCTCTCTCTCCCCCTTTCCCTCTCTCTCTCCCCCTTTCCCTCTCTCTCTCCCCCTTTCCCTCTCCCCCAGAGAAGATACAGATAAGGAAGGATAATCACAATCTATGTACACTAAATTCCGTGAAGCAATTCCACCTCATTCCATCTGCTGAATAGTAAAGAGAGACACGCACCCTCTACTCCGGAGCACCCGCGGCCGCGCGGTCCATATAGTCCCGAATCACCTTGTCAAACTCACATTCCCCAATTCCATCTCATTTCCCCGGAACACCCGCCCAGTTCATATAGTAGAAGAACCAGGCCAAAACAATGCTGCCGCAAAATTTCTTCGTTTCTCTCGGGTAATTTCATTTCCTTCTTTCTCTCTCTTCTCCGCTCTCCCCCCTTTCCCTCTCTCCTCCTTTTCTTCTTTTTCTCTCTCCTTCTTTCCCTCTCTCCCCCTTTACCTCTCTGCCCCTTTGCTTCTGTCCCCCCCCCTTTCTCTCTCTCCTCTGCTTTCTCATTTTCCTCTCCTTTCCCTCTCTCCTTTCCTTTTCCCCCCCTTTCTCTCTTTCTCCCTTTCCTACTCTCCCCAATTTCCCTCTCTACCCTTCTTTCCCCCCTTTCCCCGCTCTGCCCCTTTCCCTCTGTTCCCTCCTTTCTCTCTCTCCTCTGCTTTCCCTCTTTCCTTCTCTTCCCCAGTCCCCACTCACCCCAATTTCCCTCTGTCTCCTCCTTTCCCTCTGTTTCCTCCTTTCCCTCTGACCCCTCCTTTTCCTCTGCCCCCTTTTACTTCTTTCCCGCCTTTCTCCTCACTTCCCCCTTTCCCTCTGTCCCTCCTTTTTCTCTCTCCTCTACTTTCCCTCTCTGTCCTACTTTCCCCATCCCCCCCCCCCATTTCCTCTCTACCCTCCTTTCCCTCTCTCCCCCTCTCTCGCACCTTTCCCTCTCTCCCCTTCCCAACCCTTTGACAGCATACGATAATCGAGGGGCGACATTTGACCTACTCGTAGTCTACTAGCAAAACTGCACAGTTCTGGTTATTCTAAATATTTTTTTTAGTTGTCTTTTTCCTTTGCACTTGTTTTCTGTGTGTGCATTGATACTCGTTGTCATCGTCGTCAGTCCCCTGATATACTGGAAAATGTTTCGCGCAGTTTCATGCACACTTTCCTGCAGTTTCGATCAGTTTTGCGCGAAAGGAGGAGGGGGCGGTGGAGGGTGTGTCAAAATCGTGAACATTTTTAGTTTTAAGTATAAAATGCAATGCCATGAAAAATTTAAAGAGTATTAGAGTATTGCTTCAAAAAAGAGAGAGGGAGAGAGCAAGAGAGAAGGAGAATGAGAGAGAATATGGAACAAGTGCCCGATTGAACAAATTTGAACGACAGCCGACACACAAAAAAAAAAGACAAAATAAAAACCAACAAGAAACCGGTCGTGGTCTCTCTCCCTTCCCCTCTCTCCTCTCTCTCTCTCTCTGTCTCCCTCTGGCGGCAGTAGGCCAACATCTCCATATCCATATTGACGTTGATGCGCGGTGGTTGTGTAAAATTGTTGTTAAGTTGGCCCAAGTTTTGACAGGTGATCGTTTTTTTTTGTCGCGCTCGCGTATTTTAAAAATTACATAAAACAAAAAGAAATAGAAAAATCCGAAAAATGTCCATCACAACATTCCGTTAACGTAAAATGAACTTCCATTGCGCGCGCGCGCGCTGTCTTCTGAACAAAAGGATCGATTGGTTTTTTCCTTTTTTTTTCGGTTTTTCCGTTTTGTTTGCACGTGTTATTGCCCCGTTGCTTTTTTTTCGTCGTCCATTTTGTTTTTGTTTCTCGTTGTTTCGTTTTTTTTTTGTTCGTTGTGATCTCTTCCCTAGTAATTTTTGTGACTTAATTATTTTAATTAATTAATTTAATTAATTTCAAACCGTAACGACTCTCGCAGACCCTCGGTTTTTTCTATTATTCGTATGAATTGATTTGACTGTTCAGATTGAAATTAAAAACAACACGAGAAAATATGAATTAAATGAATATTTAAAACCCTAGACAAACAAGCAAAAAGAGCACAGAGATTTTTTTAATTGCGAGAAAAAGATGAAAAATAGAGATAAAAGAAAATGCAAACGTAAAAGTCAATGAAAAAGAAAGAAAAAAAAATGTTCTGTTCTCTTTTTCAGAAAATCAACATCACCTGATCCAAACTCAACTACAACAACAACAACAACCATCGCAACAGCAACAACAACAATCACAGGACGAACAACAACGTTCGACTAGTTCGCTGTCTCTCTCCTGGACGACAGCGTCGTCCAGCAATTCCAAATCCACTTGTGCATCGCCACAAAAACCCACATCGTCTATTGTGGCCGCTCTACGATCGAAAACCCGTTGCTCTCTACTGTCCACCGCCACGTCATCATCATCAGCATCAGCGTCGCTGGTGACAATAACCAAAGATTCTGCCCCGCCTCCCACGTCGTCGGCCGCGACGACCACCACGACGTTGTCCTCTTTAATTTCCGCTCAACGTCAATATCCCGATCTTAGTGTTATCTCGAAAATCACCGCCGCGAGTAAATCGGCCGATGTGACCGGCGCCGGTGATGATGGTGATGTCGACACGGATGACAACAATTTCACCATCACCACCGCCGGCGCGGGCGCCACCTATGACGACGATATCGCCGACATTTACGTTGTGGATGAAATCGATCATCATCATGCCGATGTTTGTGTTGAGATCGAAGAAGATGATTTGCCGGTCAACAACACCCCAACCAGCACCACTCCTACCACTCCCACCACTCGCGGCAGCACCAACGCCGGTGGCAAAATTCGGGTCAAGTCCAAGGAGAATCTTTTCGGCAGTGCGGCGACGACGAGCAGCGTGGATCGACAGGATGCGTTGCGAAATCGATCGACGGCGGCGGAGACTACGACCGGCGAAACATCGGTCTCGTTGCCGGGCTCGTTGCACTTTAATCGCAACACAATGACGGTATTCGTCAAGCCGCCCGCAACAACAAGGGTCTTGAGAAAAAGGCTGGGCGTTGCTCTTGACATCGGATCATCGCCACCACCACCTCCCGAGTCCACTCGAATGGTGGACGAGGACTACGAGGAGGAGGAGGAGGAAGAGGAGGGCGAAGAGGACGACGCTGATGAGAATGACGCCACCAACCCCGAATTTCACACCATGACCATCAAGACCGAATACAATCCGATCGAGGAGGGCAACTACGAGAGCATCGTGTGCTCGCCCAACGTCCTGGAAATGTACACGGACAGCGAGACGGGTCACGGCAACGGCAGTGACTGCTTCGACGATATCAAACTCATCGACAAGGACGTGATCTACGCGCAGCCGGTGAATTCGCCGCACGAGCTGCTCCAGTATCATCATCACATGAGTGTCGTGGATCGCAACTATTCGGAGGATCATCACTACAACGACAAATTGCAGATACGCTCCATGAAGGATCCTAGTGCGCTGGGCTATGCGACCGTCGTGCCGCAATATCTGGCGGATTCGAACGGGGGCGACGATGAGGACGAGGATGATGATGAGGGCGATGGCGGCGGTGGACGACGGAATCCGACCACGTTACTTGTAAATTCGCGATCGACAAATGGAAAATTGCATAAATGCCATTATCTGACGACGACGAAACGAGGTCCGTCGAGTATGAAGCCAATGAAGCGGATGGCCAACGACTTAGAGTGCAATTTGAATGCCATGGTGTTGCGCAGTCCGCGCAGTAATCAACCGCGAACGTATAGCATTGATGCCCTCTATGCCGCCCTGATGGACGTCAAGGGTGGCGAGAGTATTTACAAGTGAGTATGACATACAGAAGTTGAACATGCCGCGCCGGGCCGATGGGCGGGACCAGAAGAGAACGTCAGACGTCATGGAAGTCTGTCTGAAGGTGTCCTTTAGGCGGAACTTTTTGGGTGCTTCGATTTGACCTCTGAATCTTCTACCAGTTTGAAGCATCTTTAAGAGTACAGTGGAGCTCCCATTTTATTGGCTCACCGTGCGCTACGCGCACACCTCGCCTTCAGATATTTGAGCAGCGCTCCAAGGAGCGCTGCCTTACCCTTAAGACAGTAAAGCTCCATCAAACACTTCTTCTACGATGAAACCACGATTACATCTTCACGAAATTGTAATCCTGGAGCGCTTCTTAAGGACAAGGCAGCGCTGCATAAATAAGTGGGCGAGGTGCGCGCATAGCGCGCGGTGAGCCTCTGAAAAGGATTACAATTTCGTGAAGATGTGTCCATTTCCACTCAGGGGAGGTGAAGTGAGGTGCGCGCATAGCACGCGGGGTAGCCTGTGAGCCAGGGCCAGAAACAGTCTGGAGACCATCCTACTGTAGTGTTAACACATTCATGTTGGCTTGCCTATTCTAGCGGAAGCCTTGTCGCAAAAAAAAAGGACGAAGGCGAGGAGCGCTGCATAAATTCACGATGAGCCTTTGGAAAAGGATTACAGTTTCGTGAAGATGTGTCCACTTCCACTGGCGCTTCTTTAGGACAAGGCAGCGCTCCTTGGAGCGCTGCATAAATTCGTGAAAGGCGAGGTGCGCGCATAGCGCGCGGTGAGCCTCGAGAAAAGGATTACAATTTCGTGAAGATGTGTCCATTTCCACTGGCTCACCGCGCGCTACGCGCGCACCTCGCCTTCTGTCCTTCACTCAGGGGAGGTGAGGTGAGTTGTGCGCATAGCGCGCGGTGAGCCTCTGGAAAAGGATTACAATTTCGTGAAGATGTGTCCACTTCCACTGGCGCTTCTTCAGGACAAGGCAGCGCTCTTCGGAGCGCTGCATAAATTCGACAGCGAGGTGCGCGCATAGCGCGCGGTGAGCCCCAGGAAAATGCTTACAATTTCGTGAAGATGTGTCCTTTTCCACTGGCTCACCGCGCGCACCTCGCCGACTGCCCTTGACTCAGGGAAGGCGAGGTATGCGCTACGCGCACAGTGAGCCAATAAAATAGAATAAAATGGGAGCTCCACTGTACCCTTAAAAATGCTTCAAACTGGTAGAAGATTCAGAGGTCAAATCGAAGCACCTTAGAAGTTCCTACTTGAACCCTTAGCGCCTGTTGGGCGAAAGGCTTAAATATAAATTCAAGTAGCCTCTTGGAAAGTATCCTGCTCAGTTCATAGGTTTCCTTTTTACTCCTCGATCGTGGTGAAGGGCGAGGTGCGCGGCGAGCCAAACGGAAAAGCTTATGACAGACTCGATGGTTTGTAACTGAGCCATAAGCGGTTCGGTCAAACTAACTCCACTCCACTGGCTCACCTCGCCCGTTTTACATTTGCCACAAGGACAAATCAGCGCTCCGAGGAGCGCTATCAAGCTCCGCAAGCACTTGCTTCTGTGCTGAAACGTGATCGAGAGAGCGAACATGTGAAAAGGCTCTTTTCACACGAAGATCTGCACGGCTCTCGCTTGCGAGTGAGAGCTTTTTCCGCTCCCACATCCATTTTTTCACACGAAGAGCCGCACGGCTCTCGCTCACGAGTCCTTGATAAAGCGTGGCAAAAACTCCTGCTTCATCCCGCTTTTTGTTAAGAGGATGGACCCAATACGCCCTGGAGCGTTGACGGTTTTTGTCGGCGAAGACAGCGTCGTCCGTAAAGAAGATAAGTGGCCACAGCACGTGTGGAACGAGAGTCATTGTCGCTCTTCCCCGTGTAAATGTCGGCACTCCTCGCTTTGCATTTCAATCAAGAGACGCGACGGCTCGAGATGCACGAGCTGTATCGGCTCTCACATCGCGCGACGTAAGGCTCGTGCTCCCCATGTGAAAGCTGAAGTGTACCCTTTGCATTTCAGTCTATGCGCCACGCTCCCACTCGCGAGCGAGAGCCGGGCGGCTCTTCGTGTGAAAGGGCACTAAGGCTCCCTCAATCACTGCGTCTGTGCTGAAGCCGCAAAGGAGTAGTAAAGGAAACCTCTAAACTTATGGAATAAGCGGGAGACATTCCAATGGCGCGCCGAGCGCTGCTAGCCTATTAGGCCGGCCGCACATTGCGTCGTAGGCAGGGCAGCCAGCGCAGTGCGCACATACCACTGTTGTTGTAACAATTGTCAAAATCACATTTTACAACATCAATGCCATGTGCGAGCAGCGCGGGCTGCCCTGCCTGCGACGCAATATGCGGCCGGCCTTAAGGTGCGTTTTAGACTTTAGCGGAACCACTCGCGAAACTGTTACCAGTCTGCCAATTTCGGGTGAGGAACACGTTCAAGTGGGGCGACCGGTAGCGCAGTGTGTTGAGGCATCAGTCTCATCTTTGACTACCGGCGTTTCGGGTTCGAATCCCGTCCACGACGACGTTCGTGGCCATGGATGTGTAGGAGATGCATGACCAGTTTATGCCGTAGAAACGTCAACTGGGCCACATGGAACAGATGACGCGCTATACCTCACAAGGGGTTGAGAGAGAACACGTTCACACTAGCGCGCAATTTTGCCTCGCGCATCAGTTTCGCGAGTGGTTTCGCTAAATCTAAACGCAGCCTTTAAGAAAGCGAGGTGCGCGCGGTGAGCCCAAGGAAAAATCGAAACCTTATGAAGAGAAAAGCTCAGCAGCTGGCCATGAACACGACCACGTTTTCCTTTTGGTCCCTGGTCCGTTGAATGAATCAATCAATCAATTCTAATTCGCATCTGTATATATTTCCATTTCGCCTTTTCGCGCGTGCCCGCCCCCTTTGTCCGCACTCCTCTGGTGAATTCAACGAACGAGCAGAGCATCACGAATGCACAATGTGCCACGTAAGACGCTACGCAATTGGATGAACGCTGGGAAATTAAATCGGCCTATCCGATGCCCAGACAATTGAAACAGGCGGCCGAAAAGCGAAAACGCATGCAATTGCAAATGGGCAGTGGTGGCAGTGGCGGAGGCAATGGAGGTGGCGGCGGCGGCGGGGGAAACGACATCTGTAACATCAGCATCCGCAACACGATCCAGCAATAATGTCGGCGCTGGTCCTTCGGGTTATACAAGCAAACAGCTATCATCAGCAGCAGCAGCAGCAACACCAGCGGCAGCACAATATGAGCGCAGATCAACGTGTGCGGCACTATTGCAGCAATCTAGTCATAGGCAACAAAGTCATAGTAGTAGTAGTTTGAGTATTCGAAAATCTATTTGATACGAAGAAATCGTAAAATCTCACCCTGTGTGTGTGTGAATGAAAAGAGAGAGAGAACGCGCATCCCCATAACCCCAAGCCTCGACCCCAACCTCCAACTCCTCTCCCTTCCCTCTTACTATTTTTTCATCCAGGATGAAAACTGACATCCGCAGGATGAAAGTGAAAGACCCGGGAGGACCAGACTGGGGACTGGACTCCGTTCATGTGTGACTGACTTTAATTTATT